>VYZP01043597.1:0-12260 GCA_013400635.1 Hypocryptadius cinnamomeus
TGCCCTGTAAGGAGAAGCTAAGGCATGGGGTCTGGTTCAGCCTGGGGCAGAAATGGCCTCAGGAAGACCTATCTGCAGCCCCCTAGCAACTATAGGGAGGGCAGTAAGAAGATGGAACTGAGCTCTTCAGCAGCATGGTTGGAGGATGAAAGACGATGGCAGAAGCCGAAACAAGAAATGCCTCAGGAATAGGAATGCCTTCTTGCTCAGAGGACTTTAGGGCAGTGGATCAGGTCACCTGTAATCACTGAATACGGAGATAAAATCCTGAAAACCTGGTCTCAGCTGGTTCCAGCTGGCCAATCTGGAAGTTGGAAAACAGACCTCTTTCCAACCTGAATTTTCCTATCAGCCTATGAAACATATCTTCCTGACAAAGAGGTAATGAAAATCACATTTTGTAAATAACTAATTAGAGCAAAACCCAGAGAAGTTCATTCAGTAGATCAGATAGCATGCTGCTTTTCAGGAGACTTACTCATCCCATACTGGCATAAGCAGTTAGGAGACTGTTCACTCATCCATACTGCAAAGCAGAGTACTCAAAACTGCACACATTTAGAAGGTTTCTGTTGAGAGTGATATTTATTGAATCTCAGAAGTCTGAAATTTCTCAGGTCCATCTAATTTTCTCATAGCATAAAGCTCCAAAATAATCCTAATTAACACTTCCCCCTGCCAAGAATTTCAGTGCTTGATCTCCAGCCCTTGAACAGATTAACCTGATAGGTACATTCCAGAGTCCACACAATTTCACTGCTAGTAGTTAAGGAAGTAACAAGAATATTGGTCTCAAACAGCACCTGTAAGATAAATGCATTTTGATTTGCCACAAATGGTTAGGAAAAACCCCTTTTTTTAAATCCAATTCATAATCAATGAAAAAACCACAATATGAATACACATTCAAATACCAAAAACCTCACTGTAAGGTGTGTAAGCTCATTCACATGTTACACCAGACAGTGAACTTCAGGAGAAGCTCTGCAAGCTGAATATGCATTTTATAAGATTTTGTCTGTATTTATTCCAGTTGCCCTGACACAATTCCTCAGCAGAATGGGAAACATGGAACATACAGTACTAAATAGAAAGAAACTCCCTAACACGACTTCTAGACTCTAAATTAATTTTATCTTCTAGAACAGCATGAAAGTCGGTTCCCTTAAACCAAGAGTCTAATCCAAAGTTGAAGTCAAATCAATGCTGACATAGTTTGGGCTTTGGTTTTTTTTCAAACACCTTTCTAATATTCATGCTGGGCAAGTATGTGCTGATTGCTATCAATGGCAGTGATGAGGCAGCTCATTACAAGTGCAGCAGACATTAGCAACAGGTATGGTAACATATTCCAATAGGCACAACATGCTGTTTGTATCCCAGACAAAGAAGCAGTAACCTCATGAACTCCGAGAATACTGTAGGCAGGAAGCATTCATGTTGTAGGATTTCCATGGTTTCAGGATACTTTCAACTTAGTTACAAATTTTACTGCAGACTCCCAACTTTCTTCTCTTTACTTCACTCTCAGTAGAAGCAACAAAAAGCATTTATTACTGTGCAATATTATATTTCACTTAGCATGAAAAATACTAATACTGAATCACAAAAAATTCAATGTTTTTGTAAGAAGCATGAATCTTCTATGAAGTAACCAGAAAAAATTCAATAAAGTAAAAGTGATGATAAATGCACTGAAACAAACTTCCACATTTACTTTATTAAAAAGTCACAATTTACTTTTAAATGGAAGGATCAAGAACTAGCCTTCAGTTAGGAGCATAAAATGCCCTATTTTATACATATTACAGAAACATAGGGTGAAAACAATCCAGTAAAACTTTGTTAAAGCAATTATTGTTAAAGCAATAACCCATATATTGTGCTCGTTTGGTGAAACTATTGCTTTATTCACTACATTTAGCATGTATGTCTTCCTTTTCTGTGTCACTGTTTCATGACATACCTGAGACTACGTTCTAGAAAGCTTAAAAGCTCATGGCCTGATTGTGATTTCAGACTGAGTCATTCCACTGACATCATCAGGGCTACATAAGAATAAACCAGAGCATGATCAGAACCACAGTGAGATGAGCGTATTGGGGTCTACATTCAGCTGTAAATTCAGTCTAAATGAAAGGAAAAACAGACCACACAGATTCACACTTCCCTATTCTTAATCAGGCTTTTTCATTTTGATCCTCTCTAGGATGCTTCTATTGTATTCTCCAAACAGCAAAAAAAATTATCATGAGAACCCACACAGTATATACATTTCACAGTTGTAAATAAAAACCCTGAAGACTCCTAAGAACACTTGTCAGTTTTCTCTAAAGGTAACCAAATACCAAACAGCACAATGTGGGGACTGTGCTGTAGATCAGATTATGATGATAATGATGATGAACCTAGTGAAAGGTTTTAACTGCAGTTCATCAAAAATCACACCCTAAAATACTTCCTTATCATAAGTTTCAAATTCACTTTTCAAAACACACCAAGGTCTGGGGATTTAGGCAAAGTATCTTAGTAGTTAGGGTACATTACAGTAAAGCTGCCTGCCCAACCTAAAGTTCAGGCCCTGTATGAAGTCAGAGCAGCAACTGCGGCTTCCAAAGATTCCCGTCCCTTCTGCTCCTACAGCAATAGCCACTATCCTGACTCCACAGGGGAAGTAGCAGCTCCAGCTTGGGTTTTCAGGGCTCTGGCACAGGCAAAGGCAGAAGCACAGTGGTGACCTTGTTCCTGCACAGCAATGTGCTGCCTTTATTTTATGCATGCCAACTGCACTCCTATTAAATGCACAACATTCTCAAGAGGTGTTAAAAAAGCACTGTTTTTATCTGCTAGTGCAGAAGGATGCAATAAAAACAGAATGGGCAGTACCAGAGCTGAAATTCATATCCTGTTAGAAACAGAACTACATGACCATATGCTGTAACTGAGAAGCAACTGTGGTGTTGGCTCATGAACACAACAAGTGACCCTAATTACAACACCAATAGGTATTTCCTACCAGACTGCAGCAACTGATAAAACTCATTCTAAACTGAACCTTGCAATACAGGAACAACATTTGCCTCTTACTCTCTTTGTGAAAAGAAAGGAGAAATAGCTGGCACTTCTCTGTTAACATTTATTCAAACAAAAGAAAAATTAATTTATCCAGCTCCTCTGCTGGTTTGGGTAAGAACGTGTACCTGGCCTATCAATCAACTCCAGTGAAGGTAACAAATTGGTTTCTTTCAGGTAAAAAAGCAAAGTCTGTGCCCTAAGAGGTCAGATGCCCATTCTTCTTTGCTCACCGAAAAGGCCTCAGGCCACTTAGAATTAATAAAGAAATATCTAAATACTAATAAGGTCAAAATAAATAATAAAAAATAATAATAATAAATAATACTAAATACTAATGATACTACTAAATACTAATAATAAGGTAAAAAATATATTTGCTTGTGCTAATTCATACTATGTAGCATTATCGGTAGTTCTGGTATTAAGTATTTCCATTTGACTATTGTTTTTGCCAAGAAAAACAAGATAAACAATTACTATAGCTCTTAGATATTACTAAGCAGCAAGAAACCATGTCCCAGGAAAAAGTCCCATTAACAAAGAAATGTATTACTGAGTGAATTTCTACCACCTCTAAACTTTGCTACTCGTTTTTTTATTATCACTGTCATTTCTAGCTGGTGAAACAGATCCTTCACTCCTGAAGGGAAACCGTACTCCAGACAAAACACATACATGAAGAAATTACCTTGAGTAACTTCTAGTAAATTCTCCTAGAAGCAACAAATTTCTATCAAATTTTCCAGGGGCTGAGCATGGGGTCAGGGTCCAGGCATAACACAGAGAGTGCAACAAGGCGAGAGCGGCTGGACTTGGCAGCAGAGCTGGAAAAAGGAGCAGGCATTGGGGGAAGATGGGAGCTGGCCCCAAGAGGGATTAAACACTGTCAGCCTCTTCCAGGGACGTCTGAAAAGCAGCACCTGGATTCCTCCCCACCAACCACTTCAATGCTGTGTTTCACACCATGCTTACATAAACTCTTCCTGTATCGATTTGGCTACCATTTTCTCATGATGACAATGTCTGCATTTAGAGACTGCACCTCTTAATTTTGAATTATTCCCCTAGTCTGGGAAAGCAATACTTTGTATCTGTGACAGAGTAGAAAAATTAAATGCTGTCTGGTTGACAAACAAGCCCAAACAAATCTGCCACAGCATACAGAGCTGAAATACTTCACTCAGCTGCTTAATGGGACATAATGTTCACTGCATTACAACAAACTGTTTAATGTTTGTCAGCTCACTTTGCTTTTATATCCTTGGCGATGATGTTTGACTATGATATTCTTTCATACCAGGAAACTAGAAAAACTGTAATGGAAATGCTTACGTGCTACAACCTAGTATCTTGATCTATGCCTCAAAAACTGATAGCTGCATACCACATTATTTTCTAATTGTTTTGACAAAGGGGTTACACTTTCTGAAAGACACTGAAGGTTTGAAGTCCTTGATCGAAGTCCAAGAAGACTTTATAAACTTCATTGGGTACAGCTTGTGTCCTATCCGAAGAGAATAACAGTGAAATGCAGTGACAAACTCAGTTTCCCATTGCTATTCTAGAGTAGTCCAAACTTGCTGGTCAACTTTTCATACTAAGGAGAGTGATTCTGAAAGCAAGTATCTGCAGTTACCCTGAAGACCACTTGCCATTAGGGTTAAGAAAAAAAGTGGGCTCTTTAGGCTCCCAGCAGATGGAGGACAACTCTGTCACCTTCACAGTGTAAAATAAAACTACTACACCATTACTTTTGCAGGTAACTGCTATTGAAGTATTAACACAATTAGTACAAAAATAATGAATGTAATTATTCAAAAAGTTTGACTAAAAGCATCACCTGAGTGACCCATTTCAGAGAACATATAACCAAAACCCATAGTTTTCAGATCAGCCCCATTTAGTCATTGTGAGGCCAGATGAGTATAACCACAAGCAGTCCCAAGCCAAAAGTGTGATGGAACTTCTCTGTCTGATAATCAGCTCAAATTATAGTTTCTGCAGAAAAGTTCACATTTGAGGTGAAGTGAATGAGAGAAGTTTCTTAAATTCTCCCCTGCAGGATCCAGACCAGAGCCTGTTACATTCTCATGATAAATTGAGTTATCAGGATATGATATAAGCAACAACTGCCCCCAATGATGATTTATAATGTTTTTTAAATTATATTAGCATTTAATTTTTAAACCTTCCTCTTCAACCATGAAAACCAGAAGATGATTTAGTATTTTATTTCAGTATTTTAACTAATAATTGAATCCCAGATGAATCAAATATTATGAGCTGGCCATTCTGTAATCAAGGGCTGACAATGCCTTTTAAATACATGATGATGGTAGACATTCTAAACATTCTAGAGCTAAAAAAATATGACATAAATATAGAGACCCTTAGCTGAACACCTTCCAAGGTTCACTAGCTCTTGCCTCAATGGTAATTGCACTTTTCATTATAATTTGTCTTTCAGTGCTTTGAAGCATCTTAGACCAGTTCTCTTCAATATCTTCATGAGAGACTCGGATGCAGGACTCAAAGGAATACTAAGTTTGTCAGTGGTACTAAATTGGGAGGAGCTGTTGACTGCCTTGAAAGCAGAGAGGCCCTTTGGAAAGAACTCAATAAATTAAAGGGCTGGGCAATCACAAAAAAAACTGTATGGAATTTAACAGGGGAAAGGGACAGATTCTGTATCTGGGACAGGGCAGTCCTGAATGTAGGTACAGACTCGGGAATGAGAGACTGGAGAGCAGTGCTGCAGAAAGGGACCTTGGAGTCCTGGTCAGTGGCAAGTTGAGCAGGAGTCAGCAGTGCCCTGGCAGCCAGGAGGGCCAACCCTGTCCTGGGGGACATCAGGCACAGCATGGCCAGCTGGGCAGGGGATTGTCCTGCTCTGCTCTGAGCTGGAGTGGGCTCACCTCCAGTGCTGGGGGCAATTCTGGGTGCTATGATGTAAGAAAGACATTGAGCTGTTAGAGAGCATCCAAAGGAGGGAAACAAAGATGGTGGGGGTCCTTCAGGGGAAGCTGAATGAGGAGCAGCTGAGGTCACTTGGTTTGTTCAGGCTGGAGAAGAGAAGACTGAGAGGAGACTTCATTGCAATTACAACTTCCCCAAGAGGGAAGAGGAGGGGCAGACACTGGTCTCTTCTCTGTGGTAACCAGTGAAAGGGCCCAAGGGAATGGCCTGAAGTTGTGTCAGGGGAGGTTTAGTTTAGATTTTAGGAAAAGACTCCCAAACCAGAGGATGGATGAGCACTAGAACAGGCTCCCCAGGGAAGTGGTCACAGCAGCACCAAGCCTGTCTGAATTCAAGAAGTGTTTGAACAATGCTCTCAGGCACATGGTGTGACTCTTGGGGCTGTCCTGTGCCAGGCCAGAAGCTGGACTTCACTGATCCTTGTGGGTCCCTTCCAACTCAGGATATTCTATGATTCTATCAGTGAAATCAGTAAAAAATAGATGTGATATTGGGCCCCTATCCTCAAGCTATTTTGATAAAACTGAATTACCTGGTAGGTTCTAAAGGCATAAAGTGAATTATTAATGAAAAATCTTCTTCATGCAACTGCTCTCGAGACTTTTTTCATTATCACCCATGTATGTCCCAGATAACGAACACCAGAGAGTAAGAATAAGCATTCTGCAGAGTACAAGGTTCTTCAAAATCTGACTCCTCTTAAGCTGTATCATTTGTTGTTGTATTCCTACTATATCTGTACACATTCCATTGTACACACAATCGGAAATGTTTGAGGTCCATCATCTGTTTTCATGTTAATCTATTTCTGGATTTTAGACAACTGATCTCCCTTTGGTTCAGGAAATGTAAGCAATCAAGCCACAGAGAAATAACATTTGGGACTTTGGACAATATTTACATCTCAGAAAAAAGTGGCACCTACCAATAACACACACCATAGGCTTAGGTTTTCTAGACCTAGAGAATTAGGAGTAAATTCAAGTGTATTTTGAATATCTCATATATTAAAAAATAAATACATAAAAGTACAGTTATGTCTATGGATTTACATGCTTGTATGAAGTGTGCATGCCAATTTTTACTTGAACGTGTACAACAAAGATCATGATGAGGCCATGAGACTTATGCTTCAATGAATAAAAGCTTTTCAGAATCATTAAGTTAGGCTTTCTGTACCAGCAGATCTGCAAAGAAGTGCTCTGCATGAAATGCAAAATCAGAAGTTAATCAGGTAACATCACTTTATTCTTTCCTCTACCCAGGGACAGGGTAAGGGTAGGGACAGGGAGAGCCGTGTGGATAAGGAGTAACTTCCCCTGAGTGCTTTGCTGAGACCTTCCAGAGTGCAGACACAGCCAGGCATCATTACTGCCTGATTCAAGCTGCAAGATAATCCTGTGTGCAAAAGCGCCAGCCATTTCTAGGACACCAACCTACTGTAATATGCTCTTTAGTGGCCTTAATACAGCATGTTTAGCTTAGTGGAGTGCCTAGAGAAAACCCCCATTTCCAATTCATATTTATCATTTTAGGATGCTTGTTAGCATTACGCTCTAGCAACACAGAAATTTGGTTGGTGCCACACGGACACAGACAAAACCCAGAGGGTTTTGCTCAGAGGGTTTGCATCCATCTTTGACACAGGAGCTGAAATCATTTATTGCATGTGCAGAAGGATACAGGGCAGCTCCTCAGTGCTCCAGTCAGGTGAAATGGAGCAATACTGACTTACCCGACTGAGGTTATTTCCACCCTTATGTAAGTCCTTGAATTAGGTAAAGCATAATGCAATCAAACATTGGAAAAACAGACAGAAAACGAGGAGAGTAGAGAGCAAACACAGAAATGGATTAACACTTGTTTGCCAGGAGTTGCACAAATTACTGCTTATTTTTTTTAAATGACACTAAAGCCCAAGCAATAATTACATAACATAGCATTTTAAATAACCCACAATGTCTACATCATTATAAATACAGCCTTCAAAGTAAATTTTAACAAGAGGTTTTGCTAATGTTTGAAAACACATAGAGTTCTTCCTAGATGAAACAGTCTCGGGCAAGGGAAAAGATACTATGTTTGCCTTTATGTATTTTTTAAAAATCTGATTCAAAATATCTCTTATCGCCCTGGGCCAGAAAATAGCAGAGCTTCACAACTTAAAAATGTGTTAAAAAATTAATTCTGAACAGATTAACTGAATATGAAAAATTGTCTATCTGGCACTAAGTCTCAGCCAAGTTGGATGATATCCACAGGTTTTGGGTGTGTGCTCTCACAAACACCAGCAAAAGAATGAGCAAACAGACAATTCCTGTGGCAATTAAAAGTACTTAAGCTTTCACACAGAAACAGGGAATGCAAAATGATGGGTTTTAGTACAGTTTTGGAAGTAAAAGCAAGCAGAATCTGAAAGTGCTGTCACATCCAATCAAGGTCAAAACTAGTCTGCCTTCTTGATGAATCAATATAATACTACATGAAGACAATGAGAGGCAGAGGATATTAAAAGACTTCAGTATTTTAATGCTAGTGTGGAGTGTATGATGGGACATGGTGTGTGCCTTCATTTTTTACTATGAAAGAAGCAAAAGAATCTCAGTCATGTCAAATGGGGCTGAAGGTGCTCCTAATTTCTGAAAATGAGGCCACTTTTATTTAGGTACAAAAATATGAGTATCTCTCTAGGGATCCAAGATAAAAAATTAACCTTTAAAAAATAAATATTGAGGCATATGCAACTCAAAAGTGTTGCATCTGGGCTAAGCAACTTTGAAATTACCCCCCATGTAAATATATGATTACCAGAGTGGCATGTGTGAGTACAAAATGAACTGTTTGATTACAGTTCCTCTCCATCCCCAACAGCAAATAGCATTTTAGAGAAGAATAATAAAATATGACAGTGTCTCTGCCAGTGCTCCTGGATAATACCCTTCAGCTCACATGCACATGTTCATGCATGTATAGATGAATGCACAATCAATGTAAGTCTGCACATCACATGCCCACATTAATTTGTGGAACATATAACTATTTTAGTGTCCATTTCAGTGCTAGCAATACTTAATAGTCAAATTTCACTACTGGTAGAAAAAAATATATATACATATATTAAAGAAAGAGAGCACCCCAAATCTCCATTTGAAAACGTAGTTTCCTGCACAAAGAATAAAACCAGAACAGATAAATGTGTTTCAGCTTTTGTCAGACTCCACCTCAGCAGTCAGATTCTACCACCAAATGGGAACTGAGAGCCAGGATAAGCCTTGTAAGTCAATGCCTGGCTGTGAGCCTGAATAGAGGGTTTCCCCAAACGCCATTTGAGTCATCCCACCAGCTGTTCCTAGATGTTCAATTTGCCACTTGGCTGAAATGATCCTCCTTTTCCTCACTGATTGCTCTTACCAACTGAGATCTGGTCCCTGCACCGACTTACTCTGCCTGAGGTTGCTCCAGTTTGACCTAAATTTCTTTAGGGCCATGTCCTGTTGGGCATATTTCTTTTCTGATTCCCTGCATGGCTCAGAAATTCACCATCATCTCCTCAGCAACAGGGTATCTCCACACATCCTTAATTCCTTACCACAAATCTGAGGCCACACTTTTGAATCCTTCTCATTGGAACTAAGTGCATACACCTTAACTGTATTTCTCAGCTATCTGCTCTGTCACTGCTTTTTCATACAGCTGGAATTTCTCCACCAATCTTACTACAGGGCTTCCCTGAGACAGAGTTTCAATCACCATTATTTTAATACAGTTCTGTTTGTATATGGTTTGCTTAGTGGAGCTTGTGTCACTAAATCTACAAGTTATAACCACCTCTCATTTATAATTTAATGCAGACATAATCAAATAAGACTTTCAACAGAAACACCCTTTTTTGTCCTAATACAAATCATACTTTGAATTCACGTCTTGACTAATACAAATACTTCCTTGCATTGGTTACTGAATGTTGATATATAAGGATGTGCCCTCAACAATGCTGAAGAAATACATGGGGAAATTATAAACTTAAATATTGCTTTATATGAAAGAATCTGTCTCTTCAAAATCTGCTGACAAGAATTTTAAAAAATTAAATTATAATTTACAAATGAAAACTGATTTGATAATTTTAAAGATTTGGATTAATTAATAACAGTTTGCTTCCTAGAGGAAACAACCCAGTTTTCAAATTCCCCTGAATAAACCACACAGTGTGTTGCCAGTATTATAAAGAAAATCTGGAGAAACACAAATTACTTGGTAATAAGTCCAAAAAAACCAGAGTATTAGAAATGTATTACCAAACAACAGCAGCAATCTACAGACATGGAACCATCAATTACTGACCTTACCTTTTCCTGATGTTTTGTATGAAAGTTTTTTGATAGACAGAATTTTTAAAATGTAAACATGCAGAAACACTACCATTCACAGCTAATTCACTGCAAAAAATGCTGCTTTACAGAGTGAGTCCCACCTCCTATTAACATATTACCACTTAAAATGAACCTCCTTTCAATACCATGTAGGATCAGACTTTATAATTGCTGAGCTTAAATAATCTTTATATTCTGAGTTAAATAATCATCTGTGACTTGATCTGGGTGGTAGGAGCCTCATGTATAATTTAGGAGTTATCAAACCACTCCTCCAGAAAAATTTTTGAGACATTAGAAATGCTGTTCAATTGCATCTCCTAAATTCTCATCTGGGCCAGGATTTCAAAGATTTTTAGAACAGCCTTAACAGTTTCTCCTATGAGTTTTCGCTCTGTCTACCAGGGCACCCATACACACGGACTTGTGGCCGAGAGCATCAGTGAAAGTGCTACCAGATCACAGGCATTATTCTCTACTAATGTATACTGTATTTAAAAAAAAAAGAGAGAGAGAAAAAAAGCAAGCACAAACAATAAACAAACAAAAAGAACAAAAAGAAGCAGTGATATTTATATTTCCACTTTTCCAGGTAAACAGTGGGCTGGATTTTTCTGGATGAACAATGTGCATTGTTCTTCCTGCCAGCTGGGTAACAGACCACATGTGCTCTGCAGGTAAAGGAAGCATCCTGAAGACTAAGCCAATCTTTCTATTTCAGGGCAGATCAGAACCATGGCAGGCTGATTTGGCAGGGTCATGCAGGTCAAGCAGGCACCCTTATAAATAACTGCTGATTAAGCAGAGACTGCCACAAGCAGTCTGGAGAACTCCAGCAAGGAAACTACTGCACTAAAAATAGCTAAACTGAAGCATAAATGAGGTCAGAGGTGGAAAAGGTGACTATCGTTCAAAATTGTGAAGGAAGTGCACATTCTACACTTTCAGTATTTCCAAAGCTTTCAAGGTGGAAGAAGCAAAGTTATTTGAAGGAAGTTCTGCAATGTTCTAGGTGCAGTAAAATGAAGAGACCATATCAGTTCCTCATGGCTACAACTAAGCTTCTCAGAAGAGACATTCAACTCAAGACTTTTGGCTGTAGTATGGGATTATTTTTAAATAATTTGTTCTGCACTATCATCCTTATCTTCACATCATCCTAAAATACCAAAGATATTCTTTCTTCTCCTACAGACAATCCAAACTTGGTCTATCTATTCACCTATACAAACCCACCTTCCCTTTTGCATTTTCTTCCTGCAGTTCAATGTGTTCTGTAATGGATGTAGAATGCAGCTAATAAAACTAATTTTCTTCAACAATCTCCTCAACAATATGACTTCCTTAACTGATACCTTTTTGGTATTTTGCCACTTTTGAATAAAAATATTTTAAAAACCCAAACAAACAAGGCTCTCCGCAAATCTTTTGAATTGTCAATGGATTCTGCCTTTTATGGCAATCTCTTCTTTCATATAGTTTATTTCACTTGCTTTGCTTTGAGACTGCTCTCCTTATCTTAAATAGCTGACTCATCACAGTACCAAGAAGTTGAGATCCTCAGCTTCAAAAACCCTTTTGCAATTACCTTTTCTTAGAGCTCACAAATATGGGGGAATCTATGCCATTTATTGATTCAATAAAATCCTTAAAAGACAGTATATTCTGTATCTTCAGAGTCATCTGATGACTTTACATACGGTTTGCAAATTCAGATCAGATTCTTAGAGTGAAAACTTACATCTACAGCTTCTAAATACCCAGCTGATAGCACGAATCATTTGATGAATATGTTTGCAGATCACCTTTGTTAAAGGTCACAAAAACACAAGCCTA
>VYZP01043598.1:0-10596 GCA_013400635.1 Hypocryptadius cinnamomeus
AGATGATGGTTGGGCAATATATTGTGAGGATTTGGCAGCTTTGTTACAGGAGAAAATTATACTGGGTATTCATGCAGTCTATTGCTAAGCTCTTTAAAGCAATACACAGATTAAAAAATAATTGAAACAGCTTAAAGGAATAGGAGGATAAATTTACTGTAATCAAGGGACACATGGTGCAAAAGAAGGCAGGATCCCAAACTCCATTAAGAATAGGTGCATGACTAAGTGGTATCCTGACCAAAGGCAATGCCAGCCCATGGATAGGTGTGTTACAGTCACTGAACGGCCTACAGGTGCTTAAGCAATTTTCAAATGTGTACCACATCTACCATTCTTTCTGTCAGACCAGTGGAGAGACAAAGAGAGAATATCCAGAGGCCATGAAAGACCCAGACATCACAGAGTCAGATCCCAGATTTTAAACAGTCTTTACCTTGAGATGATGTTCCATCTCGTGGCACACTGAATATGGAGTAACACCAAAGAAATGATCCTCAGACTTGAAGTTCCAAGAACAGCTCATGGAAAGTGAGTAAGCAAATCTGAAATGTCCTATTAATACCATAGCTGACAAAACAACAGTAAAGTCTTTCCCTCTTTGCCATGCATGCTATAACTAAAACATTAACTGGCTAATGGCACTATTCTTAAAAAAATATTACAGTATTATTATTGAGGAGGATGCTTACTCACAAAGATTGTATTTCCACTAAGGAGAGGAGAGCTTTGCTGCAGGAGCTTAAAATTTTTTCTATGAAGTATGGAAATTACCTAAATATATTTCACCTTGTTTTTTCTTGAAAATAGGAGTTGAGTAACAATTACATAAATAATATGACACTATGGTTAAATTGCTAATTCAGGTAAGCATTAAATTACATTATGCTTCTGCCCCTTTTCTTGGGAAAAAAAAGGGTAAACATATTGTTGCCTCCTCTGGATTGAAAAAGTAGACGATAAAAATGGAAAAGCTAAGGAATTAGAGGAGAGGTTTTTTAAACAACATTAAATGAAGCATATAAACTTTCCTGAGAGCTGTTAAAAATACCAGAAAACCCTATAGCACATACCATTATCACTTTAATCTACCTCTCAAATAAACTGTCAATCCCACACACTATCCAAACTTTCCATACCATCTGGCAGGAAGTTTATACAGAACCTGAGAAAATTCCTCAGATTCCAGTCTGGATGGGCCCAACAGTGTGATTTTTGAGGTTGATCTAACTAAGCAACACATTTGAATACTGTTCCACACATAGCCAAATTTCTTAGCCCTCGGAGAGGACTTTCATTTTTTATACAGAGAAAGGAGAATGGAAAAGAAAAAGTATGCATTCCAGTATTTATCTAAGTATTAGGAATCTGAACACTTGTAGACTGTATATTGGCAGAGAGAAAGAGGCTGAGGCCTGGTCCAGCTGGAAGAGATCCAGCAAGATCTACTCTACAACACTTACTTAGATTAGAAGAACAAATAAATTCAGTAATTTTATCAAAATGAGCTATTGCAGTGTGAGCATGCTTTACAATCAAACAATAATAATGAGGATGTTCTACCATCAAGTAGCTCCATAATATCCTACAGCAAAGTCTCAGTAACTGCTGAATATGATATGAGTTCCAGTCAGGAATATGAGTTACCAGCAAAAGACATCTCACTCTTAGAGCTAACATTACACCAGTGACACAGGCTCAGGATTAGTCCTTTGGTTTTTCTGCAGCTGCTGGAGATGTAAAAATATGGGGAGGCTTTCAACTCCAGAAGTGCCAAGCACATACGCACTACACAATAACTTGACTGTGCAGGGAAAGCCTTTTAAAATGGCTCCGTGATTCAAATCGAATACACTCTTACTGTGACTTGCACCACTTCCAATCACAGTTTCCCAGTTTCAGGTATAAATAACTTCTGTACAACATTAGCAATGGGGAAACCACCTAACTGGAAAGTACATTACTTAATGCATTTAAACTGTGTTCTGTCACAGCCCTTTACACTGGCTAAAGCACTGCCTGGTTTAAGTAGGAATGTAGTATCTTCATGAAACAGAATCATAGAATCATAGAATGGTTTGGGTTGGAAAGGACCCTGAAGTTCATCTGGTTCCAAACTCCCTGCCATGGGCAGGGACAACTTCCACAGACCAGGTTGCTCAAAGTCCCATCCAACATGGCCTTGAAAACTGCCAGGGATGGTGCATCAGTAAGTTCTCTGGGAAACCTGTTCCAGTGCTTCCATACCATCCTCACAGTAAGGAATTTCTTTCTAATATCCAACCTAAATTTCCCCTTTCAGTGTGAACCCACTACTCCTCATCCAATCACTGCAGTTCCTGATGGAGGGGAGTCCCTCTCCAGCTTCCCTGTAGGGCCCCTTCAGATACTGGAAGGCTGCCATGAGGTCTCCATTCTCTTCTCCAGTCTGAATAGCCCCAACTTTCTTAGTCTGTTGTCACAGAGGAGTTGCACTAGTGCCCTTATCAACTTTGTGGCCCTCCTGTGGATTTGCTCCAACAGTTCCATGTCTTTCTTACGCTGGGGGCACCGGAGCTGGATGCACTGCTACAGGTGAGGTTTCATGAGAGCATAATCAAGGGAGAAAATTATCTCCCTTGACTTGCCAGCCACACTCCTTTTTATGCAGCCCAGGATATAGATATATATATATGTATGTACATAAACATGAAAAGTCAGTATTGCTCAAGTCCAAGTATTTTCTTTTTCTCTCTCTAAAAGAAACACAAGAAGGGGCAAACTGGTTTGGTCAAACCATGAACCTGCTGGAACCTTCATATCCTGACATAACTGAGCTTCAGAGGAGTTGTTTCTGGGGGTCTGAAATAAAAGTTTCCAGATTAGCTCAGATAAGAAGAGCAGAAACTGTGAGAAAATGGTTGTTATCCCAATATTTCAAGTCCACATTTGAAGTAATAAAAAGTGTCCATGTGCATTTAAAACATATTTTTCAATAATATTACCAGCCAGCTCTGGAAATTGTAATATGCAATAGGTTGTGTATGTATTCAAGCTATGGGTTCTTATAAAATAATAATGAAATCTGAAGTGTTGGGAAAATTTTGAAACTTACACTCCCTGAAGCAAAGTCTACATCACATTTAGGACCTTTTTTGGTTAATGCAACCAGTGATCTTCATTGCACAATTACTCTGGGTAATCTGTATCAAAATATACTCTCCCACCACAGTGTATATACTGTGAGAACACTTAAATTACAGATGACTGAGATAAAATGACTGGAATTTTTATGCTGACACCCTGTGTGTTATTTGCCTAGCCAAGTTTGTCACCTGTGAGGAAACATATGCATCCTTGGAGGCACATACTGGAGAACAGTAGGAAGAACATTGGAGGATTATTTACACTGAAGTCATTTTGCCTCAAGCTTCAATACAAAATCTGTGATTTGCAGCCCAATTTAAAGAAAATCCCACTCTCTCATCTGTCCAAGTTAATTTAACATCCCTCTTGCTTTCAAGTCCAGAAAGACTTTTAATGAGGATAGAAGTAAAATGCTTGGGATAAAACTCATATAAGTGCTCCAATTAACATGCCAGTTATGACAAAAACCTAAAACCCATTTCTCCACTGGTAGCAAAGCAGAAACACCACTACACCGCACCACTGATTTCATCTGGAGAAATTTGTGTGTGTGTGACCTACAATGCAACTGCTAGAGTTGTACAGTCAGGGTGTTTAAGATATCCAAACACAGAAATCAAAGGCAAGCACAGTCAGATCAACAGCAAAAGAGGAACTGAATTGTACTGAGTGAGAAAGCAGACAACAATATTTTTAATTGCCTCACTTCAACGCAATGACCTCAAAGTGTGTTATTAATATTAATTAATTTTTCTATTGCAACTCTCCATTTATAGATGTCTATTAGCATTTCCAATTTGCAAATAAGAGATGCAGGTTTTGAATCTGACTCAAAACCAAGAAAAGCCAGCAGAAGACTTTTGTCAGAGCTGGGAGGACAAGCTATGTGATCTGCTCTCCAAGACAGAGAGAGGATCTACCCATCTTTTGTACACTTTCAGACTAAGAAAATACATTGTGCTTCCAGCTATCATGGGTTCATTTTTTATGCCTGCAACAAAAAAATACATTGGGTCCTACTTCTTTGACAAAATACTAGCTAGGCAAACCAACGTGGCAAAGCCATAAGCTGTCGCTTCAATTTTTAAAAATAAAGTGAAAACCTAAGAATAGTCTTCTACTGTTTTTTAACAACAAGGTTCAGAATTCCTTTACATTAATTTTATCATCTTTTCAACTAATTATGGCTGTGTGCACTTAAGACAGCAGAAGGACAGCATCAACTCAGGTGACTGAACCAAATTGCACATTTTCCCAGTGCTAGCTGATTTATTAAACCAGCCAATGCATTCTCAGTGTTAAGAGACAAAGCTGTATCCAAGAAATTGTTTTAGAAATGTCACTGAGAGATCTATTAGCTGTAACACAATGGGTTAAAATTATATGCAATGATTGCTACACACATTACTATTATTTAACATCCCCAAGAAAACAGCAGAAAATACAGGAGTCTGGAAGAAAATGGAAGTATATTTGAGCTTACAAGGAGTTTTGTCTTTTGCAATGGAGGTTTAAAGGAAGCCTTAAAAATAATGGATTGGAGGAAGCTGACTCCTCGCAGTATAGATCAAGCTGTCCAGTCAGCTCATTATTTTTACTGTCGCCAGTAAAGTAAACATTATCATCATTATATTTCTGTTTTCCTGTAAAATCAGGATACAAAGGCTCTGCTGCCATTGCAAAACATGCCCGAAGAGTTTGGAAACTGCCAAAAAGGAAGAAGTGCTGAGAAGTTCAAAACTATTCATGTAAGAGGAGCATGCTAAATGATAGAGTGCATAAATGAAGAATTCCATATAAAACTGTTCCCAGTGACCAACTCTTCGGCTTCTTCTTGTCCTTTCTACGAAAATCATGAGGGATCACTTACAGAAAAGGGTGTGTTGGTAGTTACATCCAATATATTTGCTTATTCAGTGGCATGTGCAGAGCCCGCTATTATTTTGCAACCTCTTTCAAAATCTTGACATTATTGATCAATGTCAGGGCTGCCACCAGCTCCCATTGACTCACTAATCATGAGCGTATTACCCAACTGATTTTTATCACCATGCTGTGCTGCAGAAGAATCCATGGCTGAAATAGCAATGAGTAATTTTTTCAGCTAGATATTTTCCTTCTGGGAAGTGATCCTTTGTAGTTGTGTGCATATCAAAACTTCATGCATTTCAAAAAAACCCTCAAAAAATGCAAGCATAAAGGATTTGAGCTGTCAGTTCTGTATATTCAGACAGTACATGAAATAGTTCTCCACACTTTCAATATGCAGTAGGATTTTTTTCAATGACTGGTGGACACAGCTTATACAAATCTTTGTTTGGCTAACACCTTGGAGCACAAGTTGTTCTGCTACAGTACAAATACAGACAGAGACAATGTTTTCAAAGGTTATATTATGCTGACTGTAAAAAAATGCATATTATTGATTCATCTTTCTTCTCTCAACTGTTCCCCTCTTAATGATGCTGTTTACAAGGCAAATTAATTTTTCTGCTCCTAGCTTAACCTGGGCTCTGGCTGTTAAATTAGGTTTCTGCTGTTTGTAAATCATTGGTAACCTATTTCTACAGAACGTGCTGAAATTCTGGGTAAAAATCTGCAGCTCTAATCCTAAATAACCCTTTTCCAGAGAAGTACTCTATTATTTTTTCAAATAACTGTCCTTCATCCCTCAGAATGTGTTTTTACAGGTTTAATGTCCCAAGAAGGAGATGCCACTGCTGCTGCACTGACCAAACGGATGCTGAAGGAGTATTTGGTGGATTCCAGTTGAAAAGAAATGTGTTTTTCAAAGATCCAGAAAAGATATGTGGTAAGAGTGGTATTATTCTGTCAGCAATACTAGGATTTATTTGCTTAGCTTTACCCTAACTCTCTTTTTACCCTGCCTGATTTTGAGTTTGGTGAAACAGTCAGTTCACCCTAGTAACGACTTAGGAGAAGGCAGCAAGGAGCACGACGATTATGTGACCTCAGAGGGAATTTCACCTTACACCAGTTAATAAACACTGCTAACTTCACAGAAATGGCTCCCCTCTTCTCATCCTTGTTCTTTACAAGGAGGGGTTTTTGTTATTTTTTAGGAATATTTATCTCAGCAGCAGAACCTCAGTGCCTTTGCCAGCAGCGTATCTGAGCTGCTACCACGTGGTGCCTGGCTGATGCTGTGCAGTCAATTATGCAGTATCTGGGCAGAGAAGCAATCGCAGCACGTATGAACGGAACGCTAAAGCAATCACCTGACGCCTCAGCCCGATCCTTACCTCTGCTGCCTTTTTTTTCAGTCTCTGTCTCCTTCCCAGTTTTGTTGTTAGGCACAAATGCAGTCAGGCACACAGAAAGGAGGGGGGTTGTTAATAATATTCCACTTTATCAATCAGGAGAGCTCTCATTTTTAGTGCACTGGTATTTAATACAGCAGGAGAAAGACAAGCACAATTATACACACTCATACACATTCCAAAGACAAGGCATGGCTATTTTTCTCTCCTTTAAAAGGGCAAGGAAAACATGTTTACCATACTTGGACTAAAACCATCTCAAGTTGGAACCAGTCATACCTTTTTAATTTGCATCATAATGGGATGTTCATAAAATCAATATTATATGAAGCATTTTCAGGATCATGTTTACATTTTTCATTCTGGAATTTGAAAAGTTATTTCTCCTGCTGTTTTCATAGCACTGGTACCACAGCATTACACAATTTTGCTCGAGAGGGATGTGAAATATTAAAAAAAGACAAAACACAAAACCTGAGTTTAATACCTGAATTAATTCCTTTGCCTCCACTCTAACATTTAACACCCTATCTTCTGTTATTTATGCAGAACTCCTCTTACTCTCACGGTCAGAAACCTGAATTGTCAAGCTGCAAAGAAAAGGTTATCACTTCAATTCGTGGGCAAATTGCTCAAACTTAGCTGTCAATCAACAGTCCACTCCAGCATCTGAGCTGATTTGTATCTATCACGGGTGTTTACTCAACAGATTCTCACCAGCAAACTGGAGCAGGGTAAATGTGTCTAATGATAACATCATGCCGACAACACGTTTTCTGCAGATAACATTTGCATTATGTGTTTACTGTTTGCAGAGAGTCTGGAAGACATCAAATGAAAAGGAAGATGTTTCTTTTTCTGAGCACATATTCCAACAAAAAAAACCCCAAACAACAACAACCAAAAAAAAAATAAAAAAAAAAATCATGACTCCATAGGAAAAGCACTTCAGATGAGGAAGCCTAGATATAACCTTTGCCTTTTCTTCCTGCTCCCTTTCTACATATTCCATTTCTTTTCATCCTACTCCATTGCCTTTCTGTCCCTTGCTTTTTTAATTCCCATTATTCTGTTACTTTGGAAAAAATCAACTAAAGGAAAAGAAAAGCAGATGCACTCAGACTCTATTCCTATAGTTTCAGCTATTTTATGAATTTTGAATATGAATAGAGATTGAAACTAATCAACAGATGGTTGGAAACATAAATATTCATGAATTCTGAAATCTTGTATTACTTTGTCTGGTATTGTTTGGATGTAAAGAATATATGTGTAGTCTAATCTCCACTTTTGGAAAACAAATCTAGCAGTCTCTTTAGCTGTCCCATGCCTGATGAAGTGGACATTTTGGACAATAAACTCTGGTACATGCATGTATCCTTTGAAAAGAAACAAAAAAAACCAAACCAAAACAAAACAAAAAACCAAGCAAACAAACAAACAAAAAAGTAAAACCTGACAAATATCTTTGTGAATTTCTAAGGCCCTCTGCATGAAAATCAGCTATCCCAAAATTTCAATTTGATGAGAGACAGAAATAAAATATTTTTAATGTTACTATAAGCCAACTATTAGTTTTGATCTGCAACTCCAAAACCCAAAGAAAAGCTGAGGCATTCACAACAATGATCCAGTAAAGAAATGTAAAATTAAGTATAAGTAGTTATGAATCTATGCTTTCCCTTAGGCAGACATTGATGTTTAGCAGCAATCTGTTTTATATAAGTAATAAGCTGCTGCCACCTTCTGAAAAAAGCTCAGCATGACTACAAATGCCATCTTTCTCACAAGGCCAGGGTAACAACATACACATTCTGAGTCAAGAAAATTGGGCAACAAAACAAGTTCTCCTCCGGCATCAATGCAAAAAAAATCTGCTGCACTTAGAAATTCTTGCTCAAGAAGCTAATCAGAGAGTGGTGTCAACACTTCCACACAAAAATGTAAGCATGCCATCCTTATCCTAACTTAGGATACTAACTTTCAAACTGGTAAATGTGACACTAAAGGAAGACAACAGGACCTCCCTTCAGCCAAATCCTTCTTTAACTTTTGAATGCTCACCTGCTTGAACAAGAGTCTACTCCCTTTGGAGATACCTTCCAACCACAGCTTCCTCACTATAAAGCATTAGAAAGTGATCATTTTTCTTTGTATTTTCTGCAAGAACCTGCCACTTCAGTGTCACCACCTCTGACAACCAGGGATCAACTTTCTGGTAGAACTGGATACAACAAGGATGGTGGGATGAGCGACCCTCTGTGCCCTATAAATGGGCCCCCACTAACCAATGCTGGCTGTGTGCTGATCCAGAGCAGGGAGCTTCTGCTCAAACAGTGTAGTTCCAAATCTTTGATCATTCTGAGAAGGTGCATCATTCTGGTGCATTTTTTCCTCTGCAAGCTTCAATGTGCACCATGCTGGCGTGAGCTTTATCTTGGTTTATATTCTGGAAGCAAAAGCAGTGTCGGAGAGTACAAGAGCAGAGCAGCAGCAAACCAGCATCATCTCTAGCAAATCAGTGCATCACAGGCAGTACCTCTGTTATGAATAGATTGATCACCTCTCCAAAATATTTCTAAAAATGAAATTGTGGCATTTTAGCCTGATTTTCAAAGCAAATGAGGATTATATCATCTGACTGTCTAGCTCCTTTATCTTCCTGTAATCTTTGAATGTTTTGATCAGTTTCAACTAAAATTGATGGGAAATTGAAAGTGTCAAAAATATAATTTATAGAAATTTAGAAAACCCATAGAGCACATAGCCAGAAAAAATCAATCTTCAACAGTTGCACTGTTGACAGGCCAACATGCTTCAATGAATCACTGAACTACAGTTCTGTGATTTGGGAGAGGAGAAAGAGAAATCATAATCCAAACTACAAGCTGCGTGTGAATTTCCTGGGCAACATCCAAGGCTGCATGATAGCAGAATATTAAAGCGGATTTGTTTTGGAGGCAATTCTGAGTTATGCTGGGAACACGGCCTCAAACAAGCCAAAAAATATGAAGGAGTACAAAGATGTCTTAAAACAATTCCTAATATGTCTTTTTTTTTTGCTACTTATTCTAAGCATCCTGACATAATGATATTTTTGATGCAGCTATTAAGCTCTTTCCAGTAATTAAAGAAATGAATGAGTCTGCTTGAAGATGTTTGGAAGAATGAACCAAATGAAAATGAAAACACAGAGCTATCACTTGACCTGTTACGACATCCCTTCGTACACAGTTCAAAATCCATCACCACCTCTCTACATTTACAGGCAAGCTTATGTTTTTCAGTGTTTGTAGACAGGTCTCAATGTGCCATTCTAGCACTTTGAGGCTCCATGCATCTGATGAAAAATAACAAAGCAGCTGTTTTGAAGGATTGCTGATTTTCAGGCATAATACTTATTAATTTGTGTTACAGAATCAGCAGTATTTTCATGATAAAACAGATATTGTTGTGACAGATGTAAAACTGATTAATTTAATTGCAAGTATTTCTCTGAAACTCATTTAGCAAAGACTTAAAAAACTTGCATGGGGAGTTCTTCACCATTGTTTTGGGTGGTTAAGTTCCTATCCGGGATTTTTTTTGCAGGTCAGGAGGTCACAGCTTTGCAAAAACATTATGTTTTTGACTACTGGCTTTCTTTTTTTTAAATTTCCAAACAGAAATGCCAAGCCTGGGATGGAGTCTTCTGCAATTTCTTTTTTGTCTCCTCAGGTTCACAGAACCACCAGCAGCTTCAGTGACCCCTACCCAACCCCGTGTGGAGTCACAGAACCGTCGAATCACAGAATTTTAAGGGTTTCCACAGAATGGAAGGGACCTTAATGGTCATCTAATCCCAATCCCCCTGCCGTGGGTAGGGACACCCTCAACTGGACTAGATAGTGCAAGGCCTTATCCAATCTGGCCTTGAACACTTTCAGGGATGGGGCATCCACAGCTTCTCTGGGCAACCCGTTCCAGTGCCTCATCACCCTCACAGTAAACAATTTCTTTCTAATATACGTCTTAAAATTCCCCTCTTACGGTTTGAACCCCTTGCTCCTTCTCCTATCACTGCGGCTCCTGAAGGAATGTCGCTCTGGGGGGCGGTCCCGGGGCGGGGCCCGCCGGAGCTGTTCGGGGCGGCGGGTGCTGAGCGCGGCCGCTCCGCCTGGTGCAGCCGGGCGGGGCCGGCGCCTCCCCG
>VYZP01043598.1:10654-44717 GCA_013400635.1 Hypocryptadius cinnamomeus
CAGGGCCGCGGAGCCGCCGGCGGGGAGCGGGCGCCGTCCGTGCGGCTGCCCCGGCGCCGGGAGCCCGCTCCCGGGTCGTGGGGCGTCGCCGGTGGGAGGACGGGGCGAGGAGAGCCGGGCTGCGCCGTGCCTTTCGGCGGGGTTCCCAGGGCAGGGAGGGGCGGGCCGGCCATGCTCGAGGGACCCTTACCAACGTGTATAAATACCTTAAGGGGAGGGGGTTCCAAGAGGATGCTTCCAGGCTCTCCTTGTGGTGCCCTGCAATAAGACAAGAGGCAACGGGCAGAAGCTGATGCAGAGGAAGACCCTGCTGAACATGAGGAAGAACTTCTTTACTGTGCGGGTAACCACGCACTGCAGCAGGTTGCCCAGAGAGTGTGGAGTCTCCCTCACCGGAGATACTCAAAAACCGTCTGGACACACTCCTGTACCGTGTGCTGTGGGACGACCCTGCTTGAGCAGGGAGGTTGAACCAAATGACCCACTGTGGTCCCTTCTGACCGCTTCTGTGAGGGCTTTGGGAGTGTTTGGACTTGGGGAAACCCATCTCTCAAGATCCCTGCCTCTGCAGAGCCCTTGACGGGGCATTGTGCCAGCCAGCTGGTGGCTGGGAGCCAGCCAGTGGGATGTGCATGTTCAATGGCCCCGCACTCCCCAGGAACTGTGCATGTTGGTCACCTTCAAAAGTCTGAAGTGCTTTTTATCCCAGCTATGCCATAGCGTGGTGCATAGCCTGATAGCAAGCATATGCTGTTCTTGGGGGTGCTGTCTAAATGTCATTGCCTAAGACAGCTTCTTACTCACTTAAATCAATATTTTTCGTGCTTAAGAACTCAAGAGCTAGACTGAAGAAGACAAGGATACCTCACCAGTAGTCCAGACACAGCATGGACATTCTCGACAAGCACCTCTGGAAACTAGGCCACATCAAAAGCATCAGTTTGTTCGACTCTGAAGCATATTTAAGAGCAATATTATCCAGAACAAGCAGCTGTAGATGAAAACAAATCTGGATTTCTAAATTTGGAGTCTGTTTCCTAGCACCTGATTCAAAGAATTTGTTTGCCTTCCCCCACCTCCTGTTGTTAAACAGTCTCCTCTTAACTAATTTTGACTTAATTTCATTATCTCTGTGGACGATACTTTCCCAAATGTCGTCTGCATCTTACTCAGCGATAGATCTCATCTGAAGTGAATTAGTCACTGCATGCAACAGGAAGAAGACCTGGTGTAAACAGTGCCCAGATGTGCCTGCTGTTGCTGCTCTCTTGGGAGGGGAGATGTCAGGCTTGAGGTCCATTGAGTCCTGCACGTTTCATGAGAATATCAGTGGGAATCCCCTGGAAATATGAGAGAGCAGCGGCTCGATTTGTAGAGGCATTATGATTCCTAAATATTTTTTGCAAAGTGCATGGGCAGGTAGATTAGAGAGCTATAAGGAAGGATCTTATGGCAGTAGAGATGAGGCAAGCTTAAGGTACCAGAAAAACCCAAGGTGTGATTTTGACATTTTCAACAGGACGAGTATTAGATCCACAGTATTATTTAGTAGCAGCTTCGTGGTAGTTGTATTTCATAAGCCTGTGTGCATTTGCATGATATGAGGCTTAAGATGAGATTTTGCATCAAAGTCACACAGAATTAGGCTTCATTTTGAACTGCCTTAATTCTATTAAAACCTATTAGGAACTAATTTAGGGTGCAGTTATGGCACAATATAAATATTATACAAATTATGCTCTGTCTATTAGAAATCCTGAATTTCTTGAATTCCTTGAGTTCTTGAATTCTGGAGTTCTTAAATGTTTTGCCTTTTTAGCAGCTTTTCTGACTATCAGCACTGGACTTGCAAGGCAATTTCAGTTCCTAGTCTGCAAATTGCTCTGTGTCCTGTTGGTTTTATTTAAAAGTCTGCCTTGTGGGTGATGGTGGTATTGGAAACAGGGGATTATGATTTCTTAATGCAATTACACTGGAGCTGAAACAAAGCCACAAAGGAGAATGAACTTTTATTTAAACATCTGTCAGATGTGACATAGACCAGGAGAGATAAAATTAAGATTGAATTATTTTGCTCTGATGTTTTGTTACCAGTGCATTCTTGAATTACATTGAAAAACAATCTGGGCAACACCAAGTGCAGTTACAACCTTGATTTTAGTAATTGCTCTTCTGAGCATAACATGAATACCCTTTACAGGGTATCCTTTGCAGAGGTTGAAGAGCAGAGAGCACCCTGGCACTGCAGGGTACCCAGAGAAGGAATGACACTTGAGTGGAGAACTGTAGAAAGATACAATCTTTGAGTTAGACTTTTGTTAGTCTAACCCAAAAACTTGTGGTCTGATTGGCAAAAGTACTTATTACTCACAATTTTCACAATACAAAGATTGTACTTTGAATATAGCAAAATGCCATAAATAAATATTCTGAATATCCTAAATATTCTGAAAATTGAGCTTTTGATATCTTAAATGAGGCACTTAAAATTGGTGGTGTCTGATGAATTTTAATCATGTGCAGTGCTTCATCAAGGTGCCACCTTATGCTAAGTCTGACATTCCTATAATGATGTATTATAAATAGGGACTAGAAGCATGTTGAATTAGGCAGAGTACTATAAAAGGTTTAAAAAAGGTGCCATGATTGCCATCTGTATGTAAGTCATATTTAAACCTGTTTTCCTTAGTTCAGATTAAAGAAGTACACTGATGCTAATAATCCTGTTTGTTGTATTGCTGAAACGTCCAGGTACCTAGAGAGGTTTTCTATGCCATGTGCTTCTAATGTTAATTCCTGGAGACATCGTGGAACAATTAACTAAAATTGAAGCAGATACTACTTTGCTTAACAAAACGTGCACTAATGAATGTGTTCTTCTTTCAGGAAGTTGCACAGAGGTGAAACAATACCAAGAAAGAAAAGTGTTTCATATAAATAATCACTCAGCCTCCCCTCATAAATAACTAATCTTCTCTTTTTTTGTTGAAGAAGAAGAATATGATGAGCCTCCACAGTGCAGGGCGGGCCAAGACGTTGTGCTGCAGTCACCTGTGGACTGGGTGCTTTTGGATGGCCGGGAGAGTTCCGATGACCATGGAATTGTGCACTATGAGTGGACACTGCTGCAGGGCGACTCAGCGGTTGAAATGCAGGTACATGTGCAGCCCCCCGTGTGGCCAGTTACTTCCAGATTGTTGTGTATGGATGCAGGACGACCCCCAGCCAGGGAATAACGTGCAATGACTCCATGATTTAGAAGGCTGGACAATTGCTTTATTAAGCTATACTATATTATACTATACTATCCTAAAACTATACTATACTACTACTATTATTTCTAGTGGCTTACACAGTTAATCCCTTTCCTGGATGGCATAGGAGAGCCAGCAGCAAACAAGTAGATAATAAAGAAAAACCCATGAGCCCTTACCAGACAGTCACGACACAGCTTTGACCTAATTGGTCAATCAATCCAAACAACCACCACCGGAGTCCAATTAACAAATCACTCTTCAGTAAGCAATTTCCATAACACGTTCCACATGTGCCAAACAACAGGAGCAGCAAGTAGAGATAAGAATTGTTTTTTCTTCTTTCTCTGAGCTTTCTCACTGCCTTCCCCAGGAAAAATCCTGGGAGAGAGAATTATGTCTCTCTCTGTTCAAAGAATATGAATACCACAGTTGTGTTCAAGTTTTAAATGTACAGCTAAAAATATGAAATATATACAAATCTGTCTGCCAGGCACCAAAATTAGGATATCTTTATAACTTGAACATTTATTTCACAGAAATGTAGAGCAGCCCAGGTTGAAAGGGACCTCAAAAGATCACCTGGTCCAACTGGTTGTGGGACAAGGAGCCTCAATGAGATTATTTTATCTGTCCAATCCCATCCTGAAGACCTCCAGTCAAAGAGACTACACTGTGTCCCTGGGTAGTTCCAGTGATTATTTCCAGTGGCTTACACAGTTAATCCCTTTCCTGGATGGCATAGGAGAGCCAGCAGCAAACAAGTAGATAATAATACTCCACTGGATTTGAGCTCTGCTTTATTTGTACTCGCTGCACTTGGTTTTCAGCTTCTGTCACCCCAGTTAGAGACCCCTCAGTAATTCAGTTACTAAAAATAATAAGGGGTTTTCACCAACAGTCTCCTGTTAGTGCTTATGGAGAAGCTACAAAGAAACATGATGAAAACCTTATGAGATGTTTTATCCATACGTTTTCTGCTGCACTTTGATTTCAAATTAAAATTACCCATGAAGAGAACAACTCTTCATTTTAGTCTTTTTTGTGAATGCTGTAGGATCAGCAGAAAAAGAAAGAAAAAATGTCTTGAGTCCACAGACTCTACTCATAGTTTGTTCACAGCCTACATATCCAGGGCACACTGGGAATTCCACCTAGAGCAGGAAGGATATATAGAGGTGAGAGAGTGTGAAGCAAAATGAAGCTTTAAGAATAGCTGCTAGATATCATCTAGATAAAAGGAACACTTCATTATCAAAGACTTGTTAATCGGACCCATTGCAGTATTATTTTCTTAAAAGAGCAATTAAATACTTTTGAAATTAATCTGTGATTTAGTAACATAGAGTAAAACAAAAATTAGAATTTAATAAAAACATTTAAAGTTTATATTTTTAATATTACTCAAAGTCACTTTATAAAATACAGACAAGTCATATATCCATTCAAAATTGTAAAATTCACATTAACCTTGGTGGTTTTTTTGTATTTGTTAACAGAAAATGAATTTGACACACATTTATGCTTAAATAAATACTTTTCCATTGTGTTCAAATGAGCAGGGATTTCTCCTACAGATATGTACCCTGGTGATTAACCATGATAATTTAAATTTTAGAATTGAATTAATAGCTGTGATTTTTTTTCATGCATTCTTCAGTTGATGTCTTTAGTGCTTTGGTTACTGCCCTGAAGTTACTGGATTTCATGTCATTTATTCTTTGAGAATAATGTATGAATCCATAGCGACAAGGCAGAATGGGAGTGTGTTTAAATAAGATAAAAGGCAGCTGTTGCATTGCTTTTATGTAGCAAAGAATAAATAGAAGGCAGAGGAGGGGGAAGGACTGCTATAAAGAGATCTTATCACATTGTAGAAGGAAACCTTTTTTTTTTTGTATTGTGACTGATTGTTGCTTTTTTAGGTAATTTGCTTCTCTGATTGCTATGCCCACTCTGTAGCTGCACAGCTCCTGGACACTTGGGGACAGTAATGGGTTGGGGTTTTTTTTTAATGCTGATTATCTATTTTGAGCCAAAGTTTCTGTGTAAGCAGATACAGGCCAGCATTCTTCAGGGCAGTATGAAAATAAAAAGGAAAGCACAGAGGTCACCAGGAGGAATGGTGGCATCTTGAGAAGTCAGTGGCCTTTCTCTGTCTCTGCACTGGGAAGAAACTTGGGCTCCATGGCTCATGAGTTTTAAATACCACATTTGCTCTCTCAACAGTCACAGTGAACAACAGCAGGTGTTTTTTAGAGCATAATAATTTCTTTAACGCATTAAAGAATAAAATTGTAAGGGGTCATACACTCCATCAGGAGGTACTCAACAGTCTGATCAGATAACTGAGTGCATTCATGTAAATAGAAAAGGAAAGAAATTTCAGATAGGAAATTTTCTCACTGAGAGAAAAAATGTGTTTATCAATACACTCTTCTGTAATGGAAGGTCTAGGACTCTGGCCATATTAATCAAAAATTCTTGTTCTCTTTCAGGCATGAAAATTTATTTCTGTGGATCCATGTTATATTGTCTACAGACTAACCTGATAAAGAGCAAAAGGCCAATATTTTACTGTCTGTCCTCTAAAATTACATTTCTAATTACTCAAAAATTGATTTAAATATATATGACCATTTGTTCTCCATTTGTGTGCTGAGATCCACAGCTCCAGGTAACTGAGTAGATCATGAAAACTATCTGAACGTTGTGGGTTTTTTTACAAATGGATGCAAAAAAAAAAAAAAAAAAAGAGATCAAATGTTACATGCTGAAATACATGCTTGAATAGGCTGACTAGACTGCAGAAGTATTTAACCTGCATGATGAGTTCCTTACTCCTGGAAGGTCATGGATGGATCCATTGTGCCAATGCTTTTTTTACTGTGTGCCTTTACTCAGGTACCACAGCCAGGAACACTGAAACTGTCCCACATTCAGGAGGGCGGGTATATTTTCCAGCTAACAGTGACGGACACTGCAGGTCAGCGGAGCTCTGACAACGTCTCTGTGACCATTCTGCCCATGGTCCATTCTGCAGCAGGTGAGAAAATGGCTGGAGCTGTTGTCTCTGTGACACCCAGGGTATGGTACTCAGAGCAGAGCAAGGGTCTTGATAAAGGTAAAAATGTTTTTCTCCATTTTCAGTGTTTCATTTTGCCCTTGCTCATTACATAATGACTTCTCTTTCAGCTTTGAATTGCTCTTTCAAAGTGAGGAAACAAGCGAGCATTGCTCGCCTGTTAGAGCAATAATGTACTTTCAGGCACTGAGTATTTGTCCTTCTATTGCTAATCAGCATGCAGGATTGGAAGAGTGAAATATTGACACAGGTAACAGTCAGATGGTGTGGGCATCATGACAGGGCTTGTGCTATAGGGAAGATCCGGTTTAAATTACTTAATAGTATGTTGGAGGCAGACTAAGAATAATACTGACCTGCATCTGTAGTCTGAAAGTTGACATAGTTTTTTGTTTTAATGCATTTAAGTTTTTCTTTCTGATGGTTGTTATTGAAGCCTTATGCTACTGGGGGAGCTGAAACTGGAACTGACCCATAATTTTTAAACTCTGAGCTTCAGAAACATGTGAAAACCATAAATGGTAGAAAGTAAGTTAGATTTCAGTGGCTGTCAGTCCTGCTTTTAAATGTAATAACTTCTAATTACATTGTAATTAACAAGTTGCTAGTGCGGATCTGCTGCTCTGGCACAAAGTTAAATAGCATTATCACCATGTTTAGCAGAACCAGTGAAAATCTTGCTCTGCCTCAGCACAATATCTCTATGTGAGAGGGTAGTCCCTGTGGCAATAAGCTGTTATTAAGAAAAAATCTGCTTAATAATGCCGGTGTTCCAGTAATGGAAGAGTTGTGTTCATTAGTATTTACTTCAGCTAAAGCAGCCAGAGAAGTGTGCTGCTTTGTTTATTTGCTGGTGTGGGTATCTGGGGTATCTTTTGCATGGAGCACATAGGGGATTTGCTGTCTTTTTTATTTTTCTAATTCCCTGGCTACATTAGCAATTCAAGTGCTACTGCTGTAGCCAGACCAGTTCTTGATGCCTTAATACATGCAAGATCAGTGCTATTACTAGTGCTGAAGCTCAGGAGATGCATTTTCGATTTTAGGGGTTTTGAACAGTTGTCTGCATTCCTGGCATCTTTCCCTTAGCATGGTGCATCGTTTGGTACACAGCAGGATAACAACCAAAGGCTGTGCTCCCTTATGCAAATTGATTTGCTCTTACAACACTAATTAAGCTCTGAACTTGATAGTGCTTTACAGAGTGATGAACTGCACTGCTGTCGGAAAGACAAAAGCACAGATGTAAACACTTGACAATTACAGAATCAGAATGGGATTCAGGAAAGCTTTGAGTATGCAAAATGGGACATCCAGGGATACTCTCTGTGTCCAGGGGAATCGAAATGTTAAAGCAGACAGCAGTCAGTTCTTTCTAGTGAAAGTAATTTGTGAGAACGTGACCTAGTCCTATTTTGGTCTGTGCTGTATTGAAGTCACTGGATTGCTGATGTCAATAAATGACATGCATTCTTTGAGCATTTTAATTACATTGCAGAAAATATGCCATAAATGATCCCATAAGGTCCAAATGTGTGCATGTAAAGCAACATATTGGTGTTGAATGGATATTTAGTAGGAATTACTACTAAAGGGAGGAGGGATGCAGTTACACCCACAGAGATTTCATTTCTTTATTTTCAGGACTGTTCTGCATCTTTTAAGCTTAGGAAGATCTCTTTTCAGCTTAGGCCAGCAGAATTCAAAGCACTGTAAGGGTGCTGCACAAGGTGTAAGGTGCAACAGCCTCCAGGTTGAGTATTCCTGTAATAAAGAGATTACCAGGCTAGTGATGAAGGTGTCAGGAACAGCTGTTGCCTATATTTGCTTCTGAGTCAATACGGTGTCACACAGCTGAGTCTGGACTTTGTGCCTTGTTCATGGTGCTTCTTGACATAGTGTGGTTTTGCTTTTTCCTCCATGCTGCAGATTTTAGTCACTGACTCAGTCACTGACTCCGTATTTACTACTTGGATTTCTCTTGTGGTAATTTGGTAATTGTTTCTCAACAGCCTGTGTTGGGGTTTGCTCTCGCTACCAGTTTATCTGTGACGATGGCTGCTGCATTGACATCACGTTTGCGTGTGATGGTGTGAGACAGTGTCCTGATGGATCAGACGAGACGTTCTGCCAGAATCGTAAGTGTGCCAGGCCACAGTGGCACAGGAGACTGTGAAAGTAACCACAGCCTCAATGACCAAAGGGGGACAATGCCACTTCTGTGGCCTCTCTCCCTGTGAGCAAGCAGTTTCCTCCCAGCCTTTCACTGGAATTAGCATATGGGAAGGGTTAATATTTGCATACTCAGGTGCTCAGAAATTTTCTTTAAAGCATATTAAAACTGTCAAGGTTTTGACACCTAAGTGACAGGTTTTGTGTTCACCAGTTAAAAGATCAGTTTTGCACTTGTGTGATGATTCTGGAAACAAGAACTGTGGTCTCTGTGTGAAAGGGTGTCTCAGAGGTACCCTTCACTGTGCTTTAGACACCTTGCAAGAATCTGAAACACTGTGGACATGCAAGGGAACCAGTTGATTCACCATCATGCTATTTGCTTTCATTAGTCATCCCTCAGCATGTGCCCATGCTCAGCTAAGTGAGCAAAAACCACCAGAGGGTGAATGGGCACAATGGCTAACCACTCTTTCATTACAGTTTAGTTGCTGGATTTCACTGTAGGAGTCATGAGTGTACTCTTGTGAGCAAGTGTTAGGTATCTGTGACTCACATTTCATCATATGTGTGAACCTGAGGAAGTTGTTTACTCTGCCTCAAGGCCCATCTTGGACAGTCTTCCTTCAGAATACTTCCATTCCTGTCAATGTTGTACAAAGATTTTTGTTTCTGTTAACAGTCAGCTCGGGTCGGAAGACAGTAACACATGCAGCTCTTGGCACTAGCCAGCAAAGGACTGCAGGACTGACTGAAAACACAGAGGGAAACTCTGCGGTGAACACCGTGAAAGCCACTGCCAGAAATCAACCACTTCTCTCAGTGGATGCAGACATGTCTAACCAATCGCTTTCTCAGGGACCAAAGAAACAAATCAGTGAATTTGTGCCAGGTAAGAATTGAATCAGTTTCAATAAATCCTTCTCCTTAAAGAAAGGAAGTGTCTCACACCTTAAATTTAATTTGTCTTTTGGTGCCTGGCTAAGAGAAAAAAAATTTCAAATGTAAATAAATACAAAAGAAACCTGTAATAATGAAGTTCTAAGTAGGTTTTGATTTATTATTGTTAAATCTGTTTTATACTAGGTGCAAAAAGAAAGTTGAAATGTAGGAATGCTAGGGAAATAATACGGTCTAAGGAACAAAATGTGCAGTGAACTAAATAAATATTCTGCCACAGGTTCAGCAGTGGAGGCTGATTGATGTATTAAGGCTCTTTAAATCTGTAGGGGAGTACTTCAGGAGCACATAATAAAGTACTGTTCACCTTGGTGAGAGTAATTGCTTTTCTCCTGGTGCTAAGTATTACTTTTCTGGTTTTTTGGGGGTTTTTTTCTGAACTAATATCTTTACTATTACGGGCTTTTTTTTTTTTACCCTGAACTCTATCTCCAGGGCAGGAGCAGTCTTTTCTCATTGTAGAAAAGTCTCAGGCTTTGGTAACAAGCTGCCTCAGGTGTCCGTGTACGGGTCCCCAGTATTGTTCTGCACAGTGGCTGTAAGCCTGTAGTGAGTCATTGTGTGATGTTACAGGTACAGCCCCAGCCCTGGCCTTGGTAAAGCTCCAGAAGCTGCAATGAAATTGATATGTCTTTTAAAGTTCATGCTGATGAATTAAAATGATCTGAAATGGCAATTATATGAAAGCAAAACTGTGTGCACAGAGCCTAGCATCAGTACAAACCCCCCACTTTTATTTCTTCATGGTTTAGACTGATTCATGTGCCCCAAGACACAGCTTTATTTTCCAGTTGCAACAGAGCAGTGCTCAGTGCCCTCTGCTGTCGACTCTGGAAAAGGGCATTGCCCTGGTTGGCACCTGGACATTCCCTTCAAGGTGCTTGTACTTCATCTGTGGAGTGCAGAGGAGTGAAAACTCCGCAGAGGGAACACTCTGTGAACACTCGGCAAAGGGAGTGAAAACAATGCTGACAAGAATTTGATGGCCTCAATGAATTTGTGGGGACTGACAGCAAAATCCTGTCCCAAATGTTTTCCTCTTTTCTGGCAGTATAGATGACCTCTAGATGACTCCTCACTGCTGTCTAAAACTCTGAAGTCTGCTTCAAACCCTTCTCACTCACATAGTCTTGAGTGACACCTGATATGGGGCCACCCAAAGTGAACATCAAACTTCCAAAGGGCTTTGCAGGCTCCAGTGGGAAGTCAACTGCTAAGTAGGTCTCAAAAATCATTTGGCTTGTGAATCCAGGCATAAAACCAGAACTGAGGCCACTACCTTCAGCAACTGATAACCAAGGGTTATAACTGGAAGTACAATTTTTGCATAATCATTTTCTGTTTACCCATTGCACAGTAACTTATTGCACCAGTTTTGCTCTAAAGGTAGCCTTTTGCACAGCAGTACGCAAGCAAAGAAAAAGATGCTTAAAAAACTAAAGTGTGATGGGGCTTCAGTGATTAGTTTACTACCAGTACCTGTTGTAATCTTCTAATTTTCAAGAGGCAAGAGTTCAAGCTGTTTTAATTCTTGTGGGTTCAATATTTTTCTTATGACAGGGCTCAGTCAAAATTTAATTTTAGATGCTTAGTTATTTCCCTGTGGAATAAAAGGATCCAGTCTTTACTGACCCAGGAGCCCAATACTTCTAACCAAAAAAAGCAGCAAACAGCTCAGTGAGGTTTAAAATTGCTTATGGATTGATTCCAGTTAGGGGTGCATGGGGTGGGATGTGAAGAGGTGCTAGGTACATGCTACGTACATGGGTCTGAAGGGCAGAAACTGCCAAAAACTACTCTGCCAAAGCCTGCTCTGAGCTGCTGTCTTCTCCTGCAGACACTGAAACTTCATAGAGTCCCATGCTGTGCATTAATGATTCACAGAAGTCCAGAGAGGCCCAAGTCCTGCCCCACTGGGAAACACCACAGTCTTTATGGAGCTGGAGAGACAGGCATCTAACCTATTCGTTAAAATCCACCCTGAGCCATTAATTAGACTTCCCTCCACCACTGCCATCTCAGGGAGGTTACAGAGTGATACAAAAATGAGAGGCACAGAAATGTTAGAGCAGCTCCATGAAGCTCATCTGGAAATGTGTCCAGGAGGGAAATAATGCTATATGCATTTTTGAGAAGAGATAAGCAGTGCTGAGCAGAAATCATACCAGCAGCCTCGAAAGTTCAGCAATTCCACTGTCAGAAATCCTGTTCTGGGAGGGATTGTCTCCTGCTGCTGGTGCCAAGGTAGAACCTCTGCCTCTGAATCACTGTAAAGGTCTTTGTTGGACCAAGGCAATCACATTCTTGTTGGCCTGGAGCTGACATTGCAAACATCCTGGCTTCTTATGTACTATTTTACATAAGTTTTGAAAATAAGCTTTAGCAGTTTTAATGTCACTATGGTGAAAAGCTGTCTACTTGAGATACATATTAGGGGATATGGCTTTACAGTGGCAGCACAGGTTCCAGCTTTTCACTTGCAAGTGTTCCATTCAGAGCCACATTTTTCTTAATTCTCAGCTGACAGTTTCAGATCATCATGGAAATACAATCCAGGAAGGAAAATGTGATGCTCTTAAATCAGGTGACTGCAGGCAGAGTAAGTGAAGGTTTTACCTACTGGAGACAGCATGTGGCACGTTCCAGCTGGCTGCTGGACTCTATGCATGATACAGGAGCTTTCTGTTGATTTTTAAACAAGAGAAGTTTTTCCCGAGACATTGTAGGACTTGGGAGTTCCTTTGTTTGCTTTTTTACATTTGTTTTTTTATTAGTGGTGGCTAAAGTACTAATAAAGACCTGTCCTTTCTGCTACTTACCTCTCCATAAACAACTTTCATCTCTGAGAATTCAATAAAGATGTCTAATAAAGGGACTTCCTTGTCAAGTATGACCAAATTCATCTTTTCTCCTTTTCTCCAAATGAGCTGGGCTAAGCTGTAATGTTTTGGACTGTGAGATAGCTCCTGGTAGCAGATATATGAGCTTTCTACCTATGAGGGTGATACTTAAGGGAGCTTCCTTCTAGAGTCCATTTTCTCTTAATAGATTCTCTGTTCCAAATTCCCTTTAACCTTCCTTACAGTGGCCCTTCATGCTTAGCTCTGACTTGATACAAGCTTTTTAAGGATTTACACTGAAGTATTAAAATATGCAAGTCCAAGTTAAGGACTGTTTAAAATTTCTGCCTGACCTAACAGGGGATCTATTCAAAGTAAAGTGAAAAAAACCACAACCAACCAATACAAACCCCAAAAATCATTGATTGTTTACAATGGGTAAATCTTGTTCTGCACTCCTGCCTTTTCAATGGGATTCCTCTACAGCAGGGCAAGTCCAGGGGAACACCAAGTCTGACTTTAAGATAACCCCCTCAGGCACTCAGGGCACTGAGTCTTCTGCAACAGACTGATGGTCTACTTTTGCCCAAGCTGAAAGGCCAAACATTTTCTTTCAAAGTCGAGAGTGGATGGAGAAAGAGGCATTTGATGTCAATGAAAGAGTCCTTTCTCTCTCTGCAGACATGTTTCCATGGTAGTAAAGTTACCCAGACTGCATCTTCTGCAAAGGCCAGCGCAGCATTTCTGCATGGCTGCCTCCAAATAGCCCCAGTGTCCTTCTCCAGGGAAGTTCTTAAGCCTAGCTGCATATTCTGGCACTCCTGAACTTGCAGATGAATATAGAAAATACTCAGTAGCAGCACAGCACTCTGGAGTGAGCAGGGGGCTAGTTTCTAATCAGCAGTGGCCAGTAGCAAACAGGGTCATGCAGACAGGTTGAATTCACGAGCAGCCTGAAGATTTGCACTCCCCAGAACAGCCAACCCAAGTGTATAAATCACCATAACAGCTTTGCATTCCCCTGGCACAGGGCCTCTGCCTCTCCCAGGCTGCCCCTGCAGCGCTGTTCGGGGCTGGCATTACAACATTTGACTGAGTGCCTGAGCCTTAGTCATGTTTTTACTGCAGAGGCACCCACAGCAGTAGCTGCAACCTAGATCTGTAATTTAGGTTAATTGGAAAGAGCTGTAAATGGCAATTTCCTCGGAGTAGACTAGAAAATCAAGAGAAAGTGCAAACCAAATTAAAGCCATGTAAAATGCTTTAGGCCAGGCTCCTAAACTTCTTTGGGGAAATTGCTCTTTGTGTTCTAGAGATAACAGATAAGATACTGAGCAGCATTGGCTCTGATAGTCTCTCCAGTCATGTAAGAACAGCCAAAAGTCCTAGCAAAACCCTACAAGCTTTATTGAAAGGATTCTATTTTTCTACCCTTCCAAAAATTTCCCACTAAACTTTTCTCCATATTTGCCAAATTTCTTTTCAAGCAGTTGACTTAAATATTCCCTTTACTTAAATGGCAGGGAAACAAGTTTCTAAAACAGGCATTTAGATGCAGGCTGGAGCAGCTCTTAAAAAGAGCTGATGTCTTTTGGGTATTTCCAAAATAAAGACAAATATTCATTTAGTTTAATTCAGGAAAAACAGCTGCTGGTTTTGGTGTCAGTTACATTCAGGTGGTCTTGCACATTTCTGATACAATATGGGTATTTTAAGGCCAGTACGTTCACTGTTAGGATTTTTTCAAGCCCACTTTACATTCAATACATTCAGGACAATACCAGGAGCCCAACGAGGAGGGGGCCATGGCTTCTTTCTACAGCATTCTCTGTGGGTGAAGTCAGTGTTTATGCACCCCAGCCAAAATGGCAGGGCAATAAAGCCACAGCCAGGGAGGCTGCCTTCTGCCTTGGAGTGGGAACATTAGCATGGACTTTCATGACAGTACCAGTGAAACAATCTAAGCTTTAATTAGCAGTCGTGTGCATTTGCTGCTGCCACTGCCAGGGACACCTTCTGCAGCTCTTCAGAGCTGGTGGTGGTAGGTGGGACTTACACACAGTGCATGTTCCAGGCTAATTGACTTAAACATTTCCTTAGCACCCACCACTATATGGAATTCCAATTACAACATTTCACATTCACATTCTACAGATCTTGTAGCATAGTGTGTTTCTGCTAGCTCTGTAACAGTTCTGAAGGCTGCCAGCAAATGTATCACAGCACAGTCAAAGTGCCCTTGCTTTTGGTTGAAATGCATTGTGGTTTGGGATGTAAAATTGAATTTAAATTTTAGCTTTAGTTTTTATTTCAAAAATTCAAGTTATACAGTCGAAGTCAGAAGTTCTTAAACTGTTCTTTTGTTTGTTTTTTTCCCATAAGTTTAAGCACTTCACATTATTTAATACCAGTATCCTGTGGATAAGATTTCCTGAGTCACTGAACTGCAGTATTTTTTTATCTTGCTTGATTTTGTGCAGATAACAGTTCCTCAGGGAAAAGACCAGATGATAAAAATGAGGATGGCATAATGATGCCAAAGAGGGATCAGCTTGGAGGTGGTCGCCCAGTCCCAGAAGCAGGTAAAACCAACCATGTGAATTAATTTTGAATTATGTCAGTTTTTCAGTCAGGTGCTATAGATACAGATGAGGTGGTCAAGAACTGAATAATGTACTTACATATTCTGAACTGCCCCTAATACGATCTTGCAGTTTAGTTTCACAGTATGAGATGTTCCAATTACTAACATCTAAATGATAGACTAGCTGTATTTTTAAAGAAAAATTTCAGGTTTTCTCTACCAGCATCTCACTGTGTTAAATAAAATGTAATTTCTCTTAACCTCATTGTAGGTGCTGTGTTACCCTTAGCCTTAGGCTTGGCAATCACTGCTTTGCTGCTGCTTATGGTTGCTTGCAGACTGCGCTTAGTGAAACAGAAGCTCAAAAAAGCTCGACCCATTACATCTGAAGAGTCCGATTACCTCATCAATGGGATGTATCTCTAAAACCTGGATTTGGGTCAGTTGTCTTCTCCTCTTTCTCCTGTGTCCATGAATCTCTGCCTCTATAAAAGGACCAAAATCCTTAGTTTATTTTCAAGTGTAGAAGAATCCTATGAGATGAAGAACATACTCTTCCCCTTTGGTGATAATATAAAAAGTGGGTAGATGACCTTGCTCAGAAAATAAGAAACGTTCAGGCTCTGGAGAGTAGCTCTAGTTGATTGTTGTGCAGAAGACACTGCAAGGTGGGGAGACCCCAAACTGGAGGGGGGGTGTCAGCCAGGGCTGAGTGCACCCCAGGGCCCGTGCACTGGAGCAGCCAAGGCTCCACAGCCCGGCTGTGTTGGCCAAGGTGTGGGGGGAAGCCTGTGCCATCTTGCTCTTCTCAGTGCTGCCACCACTGTGGGGACGGGGATGCTCCAGCCAACATGTTCCTTCACCGGCCAGCAGAGACCAGTTGTGTTCTTTCCACCTGATGCACCGGGAGTATTTTCATTAAGAAATGTGTCTTGCTTTGTTAATGAAAAGCAGTTGCTATCCAGGCACCAGCTTTTGCAAAGAAAATTGGGATTTAAGGAAGAAAGCATGTTATTTTCACTCGCTTTAAGCCTCTGCACTGCTAGCAGACAGCCATGCTTGTTGAATGCTGAAATGGAAAAATGCAGCTCCTCAGTGGATGAGCTTGGACTTCCCAGTGCTGAACAGCAGTCGTGTGCTGCTGCCTAAAGAAGATGTGGATGCCCCATCACTGGCAATGTTCAAGGCCTGGCTGGATGGAGCCCTGAGCAACCTGGTCTAGTGGAAGGTGGGGGCCATGGCAGGGGGGTTGGAGCTAAATGATCTTTAAGGTCCTTTCCAAGCCAAATGTCTCCGTGATTCCGTGTACAATTCCAGAGCTGTGTCTCTCCCCAGAGCTCAGGGCTTGTTCAGCCTTTCCCACATCCAGCCCACCACCCTCACACAGTGTGAGGAGAGCACACAGCAGTTTCTACCCGAGATGACGGAGTGTAGGATTCCTGCTGGTTATCCCATAGCTCCCTGCAAAGCTTGAAAGCTTCGGTGATCTGCCCTCACCCCAGAAAAATTCTCATAGAATTAGAGCAAGTAATTTATATGTGTGAGTGAACTGCAGATGTGTTCCCAGTAAAATGTGTACAGTACATGTTATATATACTTATATATATACACACACACTGTGCTGTCTGTCTTGTTTGGCTGTCCAAGGATGTCACATTCCTCATGGGTCTCAATAAAACCAGAGTCAAATGAGGCATGCATTGTTTTGTATGTCGTCTTTTGTACTTCAGTAACTTTGAGTCAGCAAGAATATTGCCATGGTATACAAATAGTTCTTCAAGTAATTTGTTCTTGATTACTTTATGTAAAATAGCTCTAATAAACCGATTCTATTCTTATATTTATTGCATTGTCTTTCGTCTCCATTGCCAGCTAAATTCTGTGCTACAAGACTGCATCATGAGAGCAGACAGAGTTTCTCCTTTCTGTGAAACAGCCCTACAAGAAGCTGGAATGTGTATGGTGGGGGAAGTTGTTGAGATACTTGTTTCAGGGAGACAGAGAAGGACAGGGCATCTTCCTGTGTGACCTGTCTCTCGAGCAGTGCTTGAGCTGAGCAGGACAGCAGTTGTAGATCTGGCTGTGCCAGCCACTCAGGGAATCTGGTTGCCAGTGCTCCTTGCTCGTGCCACGTGAGGCAAAGTCTGGTTGTTTGTCCTTCAGTGTTACAGTGGGTCCAGAAGACCATCTGCTGATGCTGCCCATTTCCCTGCCCATTTCCCTGCCCATTTCCAGTTTGGGAGTATGGCCTCTCTTCCATCCCAGCCCCTAGAAGACATGGCAAATAGCACAAGACCCAAAAGGCCACATTTTAAATACAGCCGTCTAGGGAATACTCACTGCCCATTTGGTTGGGGTCTTATTTTCCATTATTGAAATTTGCATTGGGTTTTTATTAAATACCTAAATGTCCTTCACCACCTTACCAAAGCAGCAAGAAAAATGGTCTTTTCTCTCTGTGCCCACTGTGCTCCTATTACCAAAACCCATTACCCTGGCACACAGCCAGCAGCAGAACAAAAGGTTTGGTTTTGTTCTGCTGGGCAGGACAACAGCAAGATCTGGCACAAAGCACAAGCCAGCCAGTGCAGCCATGGTGCAGGAGGCTGCTCAGCTTTCCAGTCACTCTGCCCAACAGCAGGCTTTGTTTCTGTGCTGCTGCTAGTGGAATAAACCTTCAGGGATTTTGCATATGACAGCTGAGAATGAACGCCTGCAAGCAGAGAGCAGCAGACGGCAAGCAAGGTACAGGAGTCTGGAGCCTGGCTAGTGCTGCCTTAGTGGCCAGTCTTCCCAGGGACTCTTCTTTCTGGGACAGTTGCTGCCCTGCAGGCCACCAGCTTAAGGCCTGTTACTTCCCAGGTGACAGCAAACTCCACGGCCAGAGTGAAATAAAAGTTTTCACCTTACCAGAGAGCCTGGGGGCATTGTCAGCTGGATGGAGAGCAAGACAAAGCTGGCAAAGTAACAGATTGGCTTGGCAGCTCCTGCAATTAACACACACACTGGTCTCAATACCATGTGTTTGCATTTAATGGCTTTCATGCTATTTGATTTAAAATAAGTCATACTGAACTACTGAGCTAGAGCACACCTGGGAGTAGCAGAATATACTGTCAACATGCTCAGGATGCTTTTCCCCTTCTCCCCAGGCAGCTCGCAGTCACTGCCTCCTGCTGACACCACTTCCGTAGCCCCTCCCCAGCCACTCCCAAGGCTGTGGCTCTCCCTCTGATGTCAAAGGAGTGCTCAGAGCAGGCAGTGCTTCCAGCCCATCTTCATGGCTGCTTTACTAAAACTGCATTCATGGCCTCTCATGCAGAACCCAGAGCTGGGGAGTTTTACACAGTCACAGATCACAGAATATTCTGAGTCGAAAGGGACCTACGAGTGTTTATCCTGTAGCAGAAGTGAGACACACTGTGTGAAAGTCATCACTATTTGAAGTCTGTCAGATCTGTTTTTCCTGTCCTAAACACTGATGTTTGTCTATCCATATATCTGTGAATATGTTTATTCCACCTATTCTTACCAGCATCTTAGGTAAGCAGAGAATGTTGACTACCCTGACTGTATAGCCCTGTGGATGTTGCTCCTCTGTGTATTAGGAGAGGTCATTAAAATTTATTTTGTCAGTGTATTTTAATGTTGATCAAGATTCTTACTTCACTTAGACTGTTTTTTTCAAACTGTTTTGCCCTTCAGACAGCTTAAGGATACAAATTACTTCAGAGTAGCAAACTACAATACTTACCTAGGTTGGATCCATATTTAGAAGTAAGTAGGTTTTTTTTCCATAATATAGGCTGCTTGCTGCCCACTTTTGCAGGGGATGCTAGCCTGAACATCTCACTGTAATCATTCCATAGCACTATAAGATAATAGCAGGGGCAGTTCCAAGAGCACATTTGCAAAACAAAAAGGCTGAAATAGGTCAGTGTGATGCTCCATTTGCTTTTCAAATCCTAGATAAAGCATAAGAGTTTCAATCCCAAACTGCACAGAGCCAGCCAGAGGCACGAACCAATAGCAACGCAAACACGCCACCCCAAAACAAAGGGAGAGCCTTTCTAGTAAGCCCTAACAGAATCCACAGTCATGCATCACTGAGGTCTGTGCTGGCTCTTTTCATGTGCATCAGGAATTGGGATTTTTCAGTTTCTAATGGCAAAAGCTAAAAAAGAGCAAAGGGAAAAGCTAGAGAAGATTCAGAGAGTGCTGACAGGCATAAAGGCCAGACAGAGGCAATAAACACAGAGTAATTAATATGAAAAAGAGCCCATGACACAATTGGTCTGAGCAGAGTGACAGGGAAACATGCTGTAAACAAGGAATATTTAAAGGGGGAAAAAATTGTGTAAAAGTAACTCTGCTCTATATTTTTCAAGTAATAGTTACTTAAAACAACTGAAAAAGTGAGCTGCACTCTGCGCTGGAGCCCTGAAACACAAAGAAAGAGAAATCTAGAATGACTGGATCAGCACACTTCAGAAACAAGTTTTTAAATACACCTGCTAAAATTTAATTTTTGCAGTTATAAGACTCCTGGCTGACAGTTATAAACCACTCATAAATCAATAAAAAGTGTATTTTGAGCAAGCTGGTAGAAACCAGACATGGCAGAAAGGTTCAGTGAACGAGCTAGAGTTGCCACTTCCTTGGCCAACAGAAATGTATAATCCTGTTCTAAAGAGGGCAGAGTAAGACATTTTAACATAGTTCTTAAAACTACCAGATCCTATTGCATTAAAGAGATGCATTTAAGATTTCTACACTCAAACCAAACTACTGGACAAAACAGATATAGAGGGAGCAGGGAACTTGAATGAGTGCAGGACTGTAAAGGCCTTGAAAGCAGACAGCCCACTGGAAGATTGGGCCTATAGGGAAAGCATCCCTGAAGGCCAATTCCATGCCCAAGAGATGACTGTCCTGAGGCTGCCTCTATATCCATTCTCTAGAGCTCTGATCAGAGCATTAGCCTTGTTGGCAGGTGCTCTGAATCACCCATTTTCCTAACCAGAGGCCTTCAAGTGTTCTCCTAGCCCATAGGGCATCTGCAATAAAAGTTACTGATTGATGCCACTTCTCCATTATAGCTGAAAAAAGGATTTGGCTGAACGTAATAAACAAGACACATGGCCTGTTAATAGTACAAACACATAAAATGCAAACTTAAGCTCAAACATGGCTGAAAAAAGGACTTCAGCTTCTCAGAAGCATTGGGAACGTTCTCAAGAGTATCTACCAGGTCAGTTGCTCAGAAGCATATTATGAAAATGGCTGGACTACAAAGAAACCTTAGAGAATCAAAGTGAGTAACTCCAACAACGGTCTTTATGAAAATAGTCTGTTGTTGCTAAAGAAGTTTTGCTAAAAGGCACGGAATTGTCTCAAATTCTAAGTTTGGTATGATGAGACAAAAAGTGAGTTATTTTCGTTTCTCCTTCTGAAGCTTTCAGGCAATTCTCAATGGGCAGCTGGATCTCCTCCATACATATTTCAGCAATAGCTATGTCCACTCAGTTCATAATTTAAAGAAATACAGTTTTAGCTCCCAAGCAGATCCTGCTGAGCATCTCATTAACACCCTGCCAAGAGAATGAGAGAACAGTAACAGCTTTTCATAGGAAAATTCAGAGTGCATCAGCTGCAGCATGAATTTGTGCTGTGTAAAAAACTATTACCTGGAACAGAAAGCAGCCCTGTTTGTCAAGGATGAAGTGTGGGAGGTAAATAGGCCAGGTAGAGGAAAGTTTACATCATCTCTGCCAGCATAAGGAGAAGTTTTAGCCCATGCTTATTTCCTCAGACCTGGCTGAGGCACGGAACCCCAAACCTTGCCAGCTGGGGGGGTCTGAGCACACAAGTGTGTGTTATTTACAGTAAAGGCAAAGTGGGGTTATGATACCTTAAGAGTGCCTGTGACTTACCACAACTGATCTGCAGTTCACAACCTTCCACAGTTAAAAGCAGATGGACAAAACTCAAACAGACTCAACAAAAGCAAAATGTATGAACCCACAAAACCAACTTAAACCCCATGCTTGAAGCCTTCTATTGTATACCACAATACGTAAACTCTAATTTACCCTTCCTGATCTGTGAAGTCTGAATATCCTGAAATGCAAAAGACCAATTTCAGACCTCATAATCTCCTGTGTCTCCCTGTGCCATCTTTGAGGCAACACTTCCCCTCTGATTTTTTTTTGTTCGGTTCTGCACAATGTGCATGTGTGACCTCACCATTTGCCTTTTTTCTGAACCAGGACCACCCCTCACCCTTCAGCAGAATACCTCTTCCACATTGCTTGGGACAGGGATCAAGGTTCCATAAAGATAACTATCATCTTTTGAACTGCATCCTAACATGTTTAAAATCAGCCAAATAGAACCAAAGTTACAAATCATGAGCATGGTTTGTGTTACTCATCTTTTGTATCATGTCAAAGTTCAGAAGGAATTGTCTCATGTCTTCCTTCTGTGAACTGCATTTAAATCAAAAGCAGCACAGCCTAGGACACATTAATGAGTAGAAGGAAGAAAGCACTGCTACTGTAAGAATGGGTTAACACCCTTCTTCCTGGCAGGAAGGAGAGCACTAGTTCACAATTTTGCTCTGAGTATTTTACTTTACTTCTTTGTGCTGATGGGTTAATTACACAGACCCTCCACACTCAAAAATCCTGGAGCTTGTCACCTTGTCACAAAAACACTGCACATGTGAAGAGAACTGCTGCCAGCTGCAAGCTCCAGAGCCTACCACGCAGAGCCCCCCTGGCTCCGGGCATTATTGCCCGTTTCAAACTCGATGACTACAAAACATTTCAGGAATCATCCAGGTGGCTTCATCAGCAGTGCTGGTGCACACGTGCTGTGTGCTGGTTTCCCTCCAGAAAAAGTCATGTTATGGGCTCTGTGGCCTCAAGCCAGCTGACCAGTCTGAACAGAAAAAGTACATAGGTCATTCCTGCTACATAAACAGAAAACATCCCTACAGCACATCAAACTCCTCTGTGGAGAGCCCACAACTCTTGGTGGGTTTTCAAGATACAGGTATTGGCTTTCCAAGTCTTCTACTGTCTGGATCCCAGAAACAACCAGAAAAGCAACTCAGAGTTCAGCCAATCCATTCTCCCAAGCTGTTCTGACTTAGAGGTGACAGTAACAGCCCAGTGCAACATGACTGCACCTCTTATAAAGAGGTAAAGCTGTAATCCTTCCAAGTGGCAAATCACACTCTCCGAGGGGCTGGATCCAACTATGGACAGCAGACAGAACTGTGCATAGAGCGTGTTCACCAAAACACACAGATGTGTGCTTCAGAAATTCCAAACAGACACCAAAAACCCCACTTACATTCCAGGTAGTATTAACAGGCTTTGTAACCGATGCAATACGTTAATTGACTGAAAATGGACACATAGTTCTGGTCAGTTAGCAAACCAGTATTTTTTTACATGTTTTCTTTTGGATATGTGAAATCCTGTTGAAGGTTAAAAAACAACAAAACCAACCACAAAATCAGGCAGACACCTAGATACAGCTTCCTCTCAATTTGTTTTATTTGGCAAAGTAGCAATTCAGACAGTTCACACAGCATTTATTCAAGCTCTTCAAGTCTTCTGCATTTCAACTTGTCCTTGTCTCCAAGTTTTTACTTCAGAACCATTGCTTCATCATGGAGGAGTTTCCATTTTTGACTCCTAAATGCTACTCCTGGATACTCCTTTCTGTCCGAGTACCTTGACTGTCATCAACCCCTTCAGTGGAATGGGTGCACTAATCCCACCAGCCTTGGTCCCTGAAGCTTTACGCCTCCTGAAGTGGTTCTCCCCCAGGAAGTTGTCATCGGGTCTCAGCTTTAACACCACTTCCAAGTCAGGCTAGCTTATTAGACTGTGTCCAGAGACAGGAATTTGGATACAGTTGAGCTCATATCTTTCATTTAACTGATTAAATTAGTGAGAAGATGTAAATAAAGCTGAACTCAAACTGAAAGATACAGCGACCAAAAGGTTGAACGTTAGCATGCATCAGTTATTTCACTTCAACACCAAGAACTAGAGTCACAGTTGATTGTGGGTTAGTACAAATTTGTCAGACGCAAGTGGATTTTTCTGGATTGTATTTTCTAGAATACGCACTATATTAATTTCTTTATAAGATTAATCTTGTGCATGTGCTCCCAGGCTGCACTCAGATCAGGAGGTGGTACATTAACTTCCAAACATCTAAATAAATTAAGTCCTATAGTATCTTTCACAGAGGAACAAAATGGGGCTGGTCTTCAAAAGGCAGGTTATTTAAAATGTTCCTTTTCCATATTCAGAGGCCTTTGAATTATAACCTTCATGCTTTCAGGGATTAATCCTATCACAAAATTATTGTTCTTCCACCATAGGAAGTTGTTTTGGGGTTTTTTTCCAGTGATCACTATGGGTTGTTTTATTCTATAATCCTATCATAAAAAAAAAAAAAAGGATAATATGCTGTTTACTTTAATTCCGGGTCGCTCAAATATGAGCAAGATGACTGAAGACACACTTCCGCCCTTTCCCAAAGCAGCCCACCTTAGTGTACTGCTTCCCAATTTGGTGTCTACATTTTACAGTACCAGAACACAAAACTTATGTCAGAAAAAAAGGTTTATAGCCTTCCATTCTTCTATTCTTCTATATGAAAACTGAACAAGTGCATCTATGTGTACTTAGGAGTCCAGGATTCTTTCCGATGCGTTCCTTCTGCAGCAATTTAGAATTCACTTTCTAAAAAGCCAGAATTTTTCCTGGGTGCTCACAGTTATAAAAACAAGAATGTTAATACAGCAAATGGCTTTACCAGAAGCAACTTTCTTTTAGAACCAAAGGGGGTTTTGGCTTTTAATAAAGAACCTAGTAATCCATATATCAGACTACCTATCCATCCTAATCTTCCACACAAGCAAAAAACCCCCTTTTGTTTTTAACTTTATTTGGCAAAGCAGCATTGCGTAAATTGTTCAGTGATTGCAACACAGCTCATCTCACATTTATGGGGTTAGCTCCATGCGTACCACACCAGCACTGAGCTATAAACCACAACAGAATTTCAAGATTACATTAATCATTTTAGAAGGGAAAACCATGTCTGTTATGTCCAGCTTGAACAGCAATGCTTGATAAGAGTGGCCACCTACCTCTGATGTCTTGAAATTTAATATATACAAATGCCTGGTCTAAAGGTGAAAAAGCAGCTGATTGTATCTACTACATGCTAGTCTATGACACCATGTCAAAAGCTAAGAAAGGAAGTTCATCTCCTTTTAGTAGCATCTAGCAGACGTTGGAACACAGAAAACCCGGTATTACCTACGTAGTGTCGTAAGGTGCACAGAAGCAGTTTTACCAAGGAACACAGGAGCCAAGAGAAGTGAGTGTTCAAGTTCCCCCATCAGAATTAGAGTTCACAAGCTACAGGTCTTTATCTGCAGTTTTGCAGAAATTCACTTTGAACAGATGAAAGTGAAATAAAGGCATGTTAAATAAAACAGTGCCCACATAAAACTTTCCACCATTTCTTTATCAGATTTGCCTTGAGCATCTAAAAAAATAAAACAAACACCACGCTTTTCCATGCTGATAACAACAGTATAACGAAGTCCAAAACAAGCTGCAATGCTGTTGGTTTTCAAAAAGCTTTTAGAACGGGAGATGAGCAGTCCACTGTAACACTATGTTTGGGTCAAGATGATGTAGCTTTTACAATTCATCCCTGTAGAAAGAAAACACATGCAGTTATGTTTCTTCTCCCCTTGGAAATGGTATTTGAAAAGTTTTGATATTGAATCAGGTTACATTTAAGTGCTCACGCATATCAGCAAAACTTTAGAAATCTCTTCAAGCATTTGAGAAAAAAAAACAAACACCAAAGGAAAGGCAACAGCAATCCCATATCATCTCATACTACTATGTGACTTATTGTGAAATATAGGTCCCTCTACATTTAATGGATCACTTGCTTTAAGGAAACCCCCCCACATTGCACAGCTAGTAACACAGCTACCTGCCATCCGTATTCTGCTGGCTACACACTGGCAAGAAACTGAGCCAACTTACTACACAGAGCATTGGCAAAACCCATCCTCTGTAGCTGCCAAAAAGGCAAGTTTAGCTTCAGCTGCAGTCTCTCAAGAAAGTGGAAACACAGTCTTGCATCCCTGTTATGCAGTCTGTACCAGTTAGTTTATTTATTTCTCAGAGGAACTCGATTAGCTCCTGAAGGAGGTACAATAAATCAGGAGTAGGTTGTGGAAAGGCTGGGGACAGGCAGTGTGTGTGTGTGTGTGTGTGTGTGTGTGCGTGAGAGCTAAAAGGAGATTAGTTAGGAGAAAGGATGAATCAAGAAGTCTCTCTAAATCACTGAAAGGAATCTAGAAAATGCAGAGGTTTGTTCCTGTAGGACATTTAAAACACATTGAAACAAGAAACCCACAGAACCTATATTCCAACCACAAAGGGGATCATATAGTAGTGATTTGTTTAAGTATTTCTAAAGCATTAATTTTAATGCAAAACACCCATCAAATCTGAAAGCTGTGCACTGTGCCACTCTGAGCACTGGAAAACTCAAAGAGAAGTGTTTTGCCTCTTTTTTTTGACAAGGCACAAGCAATCTATAAATTCAGAATGAATTTGCTGCAATTTTTCTTTTAGTAGGTGCATCAGCCTCATCAGCCAAAGCAAACAATGTCTGAATTAGAAAAAAACTCAGTAATGTGATTGCTGGCTCAATACACAATGGTATTTCCAGCTATCATGCAAACTAACCCACAAAAATATAGTTCTACATGCACACATACAAAACCTTTAAGTTCCAAAGACATTATCATGCTCCAGGAATCATACAGCATGAAATGACAGCAAGCAAAACATTTTAAAAGCAACTGAAAAGCCTGTAGAAACTAGTGCTTAAATGACTAGTTTTCTATCTAATGCAGCTGGGATGCAAACGTTGTGATTTGTAAGTGATAAATATTTGCATTCTTTGCACTTTGCACTGCCTCCTAATAGTAAAGTACTAATCACAGAGCTTTAGAGCACTGCAGTAATTACACAGAGCAGAAAAAAGCAGGAGGCGGAAGAACACATCTTGGCAGGGATAAAGAAAAATCTGTTTATAGCTAAAGGTTTGGAAGCTCTCTGTATTTGCCTGTCTCACAGAATGGGTATTTGCTTACTTTAAACAGATAAAAAGAAATGAACATCTGATACCCAGTTTAAAATTCAGTGCCAGTGAATTCAGGACAAGTGCTTCATTCATCCCTAACACTTCCAGGAGCTGCACCATCAGTTAATTTTTACAACTTCAAGAAGTGTATGTAAGTAATGACTACTGCTGTTGCTGGCTTAGTCTCATACGCCTAATTGTGGGTGTGATTTTTATCCTGATTCCTACTATACACACAGCTTTATAAAACCCTGGTCTTTTACTGTGACGAGCAATTCGTAATCCTTCAAATACAAGGCAGATCCTCAAGAAACTGTAAGCCTAAGAAACATTCTGTATTTACTTTGAAACTATTAAACACAATGATTCTACCCAGCTGCAGAGGTTAGCAGGGCTTTTGCATAATGTTGCTAATGCATTTAATGTATTTAATATGTGGGTTTGTTTTTCCTTTTCCAAAATGATATTTCTACTTAAAACATGTAAGTATTATATAAATATATCATTTAAAATAAATTATATTAACTTGGCAATGTTTTAATTTTTGGTATTTCTCATTGCTTTAACATATTCTTGACCACTACATCCTATGTGACATTCAAAATAAGGATTTTCATATTTTATTTTTTAGAACATTTACTGTATTAAGGGGATCAGCTTTCCTCAAGGGGTTTTTCACTTGCTCTTCAGTACTCATTAATCTAACAACAGCATGCCAGCCCAAACCAATCCCTGATAAAAGTGTTAAAATTATACAGCATTTATTTTCTACAGATAGAAGTTGAACTTATATGGGCATTATTGGAGTGTATGTATTAGAAAGCGCCAGAAAAGTCTCAGATCACCTGATAGGTAACAGTTGTCAGCTTTCTTCCTAATGCAGCACAGCTTGCAGACATAAATACATATTGCAAACCAGCATCAGCTCACCTGAGCTGATCCTGTATGGATCAGAAGCTGCCAAGCTATGAAATCCACCAGGTTTCAGCGACTGGTAAGAATCAGGATAATTATCCTATCCTCCCAGCGGTACAACAAAATCTATCCTGCTACAAAGCTTAAAAGGAGACTCAAAAGATTGCTCTTTCCTTGTTAAAACTATCCTGTTGTCCTCTAGAGCCATAGAAAAGATCTACTAATTTGTATTCTTTCTGGCCACGTCTATTTACTATGACTCTTACACAACCCACGTAATTTCTCTCCACCTTCATATATGCACTCCTTCCAATCTGCTTACCAGCTCCTGCTTAGCAAGCAATATATATATTTAGGGTTTAAGTCACCACAGTAGTCCTTCCCAGGCTTTTGGAATTGCAGCAAGAGAACCACTCATCTATCAACCGAGGCATCAAAGCAACTTTGTAAGCTCAAGTTAAAGCAAATTTCAGAAGTCATTAGCTTAATTACTATTCATGAAAAAAAGTAAGAAAGTTTGAAAAATTTTTGCTTGCTACTAGGGAAAACATATACATGAATATTCTACACTTCCCATTATGAATATCCAACAAAAAAAACCAAGAAAAATGCTCAGAAAAAATCTAATATGCAGCTTTTCAGGTAGATTATAAACTATAGAGAATCAATAATCTTATCAACAATAAGTCTGGGATACAAGTAAGTCATGCAGCTTTGTGATCCCTCACCACCACTTTAGTGAAAGGCATTCAAATTAAGTATTTGAATAAACATTTATAAATCTATCTGAAGTCTGTATCTCACTCTTTTAGATCCACTTCCATTTTCTTGTCATTAGGCAGCATTTGACTTTTCCTTCTCAATACATCATTCATCTATGAAAAACATGTCATTACTGAAAGTGAAACTCAGAGTGTAGCCTTTTATGAATTAGAAATACAGCGTCTACTCAGTGTTTCAGCAGCCCATTATTTCTCACTTTATAACTTAAAAGATGCAATATTTAGACTTCCACCATTTTAATCTGGAAAGGTGCTATTATAAAATATATATTATTTGCTATGATCAATCATAAAATAAATTGAAGTGATAAAGGAATTTTTTTTCTGCAATCTACTGTATCAGATATATCACATGCACTTTTACATAATTGTATTGGGTTTGCCTGGCAAGGTTTTGGTTGTGGCGGGGGGGTGCTGCAGGGGTGGCTTCTGTGAGAAGCTTCTTCCAGGTTCTACAGAGCCAACACCAGCTGGCTCCTAGACAGACCCTCCACTGGCAACACTGAGCAAGTCAGGAATGGAAGCAACACCTCTGTGGTAAAACATTCAAGAAAGAAAAAAGTTATTGTGCAGAGAAGAGCGGGGTGAGAGCATGTGAGAGGAACAGCCCTGCAGACACCCAGATCAGAGGAGGGGGGGCAGGAGCTGCTCCAGGTGCTGCAGCTGAGATTCTGCTGCAACCCCTGGTGCAGACCATGGTGAGGCAGCTGTGCCCCTGCAGCCCATGGAGGATCACAGGGATGCAGAGATCCACCTGTAGCCTGTGGAGAAGCCCATGCTGGAGCAGGTGGATGCCTGAGAGGAGACTGTGACCCTGTGGGAAACGTGCTGGAGCAGACTCCAGGCAGGGGCCTGCACACCCATGGAGAGAGGAGCCCACACTGGAACAGGTTTTCTGGTAGGACTTGTCACCCTGTGCAGAACCTACACAGGAGCAGGCTGTGCCTGCAGGACTGCATCCCAAGAACAGTGACCCACCTTGGAGCAGTTCATGAAGAACTGTAGCCCATAGGAAGGACTCATGCTGGAGAAGTTCATGGAGAACTGTGTCCTGTGAGAGGGACCCCACACTGGAGCAGAGGAAGGACCCCTCTCCCTCAGCAGCAGACTAACTGACTGTAAACCCCATTCCTTGCCTCCTTGAACTGCTGGGGGGCAGGATGTGGGGCTAGGAAGGAGGCAGAAGGGGTGCAGGAAATGTGTTCTTAAGGTTTTACCTCTCATTATCCTGCTTTGCTTTTGCTTGGCAATAATTTCAATTAATATCCCCAAGTCAAGTCTGTTGTACCCATGATGGTAACTGCTGAGTGATCTCTGCCTGTCCTTAACTCACAAGGCTTGCATTGTATTCTCTCTCCTCTGTCCAGTTGTGGAGGAAGCAGCTTTGGTGAGCACCTGGCGTTCAGTCAGGGTCAAACCACTCTGATACATAATTCATAATTCTTACATTTAACCTAAAATATTTTGTGCAGAGATTTTTTTGCCAAAGTAAAATAAAAACTTAAACCATAATCATTATTCTGCATAGCCTGAGGAATTCCAGCAAACAATACCTGCAAATTTCAAACTAAATTGATCAACTAGCTCATCAGGGGCACTTGAAATACTGAATAAGAGTTTCTAAGCAGAAACATATTAAAATGTATCCTAATAAATACTTTTAAATACTTTTCCCAAAAGGGTGTTAATCATGGTTTATGTACAGATAAGTGGGATAATGTAACAGCTCCAGTTTAGTCACTGAAGTTTTTCTTCAGAAAGGTGATACTGTCATTATAATTTTGTATTTTATCAGCAAATATGAATTTAGCATGACATTTATAAGTAATTTCTACTAATACAATATGTAAGACAAAAGTAGTTAACATTTTTAAACAGCTGCCTGTCTGGAAATCAAATCCAAAATGCAACAGAGACTCATTGCTGTTATTTACATTGTTATTCTCTTATGCCTCTGTATCAGCAGTAGGGTGGCCAGCAGGACAAGAGGACAAGGTATCCCCTGAAAGTGTTTAAAAGATGGCTTGAAGCGGCCCTTAGGAACATGGTTTAGCAGTGGACTTGGCAGCACTAGGTTGTCAGACTGAATGACCTTAAACATGTTTTCTGTCCTAAATAATACCATGATTCTGTGACACTTAATATTGACTTTCCACATAAATAGTAAGTTTTATTTCACAGAGAAATAAAACCAGAGATCCTAATTAATACAAGATCTGCCAATAAGGCAGCCATCAAGCCATGTTCCCAACTGTGCAACACAAGAGGCCCTCTCTCCATCCTATTTTTCAGTAAAAAAACCCAAAACAATTGAAGATTTATGTGAAAGGATACCCTTATCAATATAATCACATAACTGGGCATTGACTGCTGGATCTCTGGCACACTGCATTGTTTTGTTTTGTACCAGAGATAGGGTTCCTGTGTATATTCTACTTCTAAGTGTCCCAGGGAGTCACATTTGAGAGGATTCCCACTAATATTGGGAGCTTAAAAAAATACTACTGCAACTGAACCAAAACTACAAAGTCATGGCCTAAATTTAAAGAAATTTAACAGTATTCACAAGTAAGATGCTTTATTTAGCAATGTATTGAAACCCAAGGAATCTTTTCCTTCCAGCTAGTCCAGACTTTGTTTTGCTACAAGTTCCAGTTTTACATAGTGAAGTATGATACAAAATACCTGAAGATGGGGTTGTCTTCAAACACCACTTAAGAGTGTTATGCTGCTTTGCAAAAGCACTTTACAGCCCCATTAAAGAACGTTCCAATATGTGAATGGCTCAACAAAAAGTTAAACAGCTTCTTTCCTGCCAACTGGAGGGTCTGCTACCCTAGGAAAATGCTGCTGGCCTATCAGTTGCATTCTGCGAAGGGACACCCATTCTTCATTCAATGTGATGAAAGAATTACCTGCATTAGGAATGAAATCACATAACGTAAACTAAAAGAATGACAAACTAAACACACAGAATTGAGCTAATCTTAAAATGATTGTTGTTTAATGAATTTGAGATTTACATCAACTAGTCTCCCATACACTACAGATTTTTATTACAGAAACACTTAGAGATGCTTTTTCAGAGGAGTCTGTAAATGAACTCTGCTCACAGATCTTGAGCAATTTAGAAAAGAAAAAATGAAATCTAGGAAGTGAAGAAAAAACAGCCCTTTCATCTTTGCTGCAAGCATAGATAGCAAATGTTGACTTATAATTAGGAATTTCCTTAGCAGCAGCTGCCTGACCGTATTATTTCACAGACACCAACAAGGAAAAACAAAGAAAAGAAAGATGTGACCTTCTGTAAGGTCAGCAGTACACTGACAGTTATCCTAGAAAATGGAATGGGAATTTTCTTCAGATCACAAAAAGGACAACTAAAGAAATAGCAAATGTTACAAGAAGAGGACTTCTGAGATTTTCTTTAACGGAGAGTTTCAAGACTGAACGAAATTTAATGCGCATAGCAAGATACAGCCTCTATGCCCCTGCAGATGAACCCTTCAGGCTAAGCACTTATATTTTCTGATAACACCACTGTAAATTCTTAAATTAAAAATAAATAAATAAAATCAAGAAGTGTTTCAGAAAAGCACAGAAACTGGTACGAATTTCTGGGGAAAGTAACCCTACAGTATGCACAACTGAAGAAGACCCAAAGACAAGCTATTAACTCTTTACAAGCTAGCAGACAAAATGAAATACCAAACTGCACTGAAGAGATGCTAAAAACTCAGAATTCTAGTCCTTAACACAGTACCCCACCTTCACTTGTAGCAAGGAACAAACACTGTGATTCAAGAAACCCTTCTTAAAGTGTTTTATGAACACACACTGCTATCCTTTCTTTGGGAAACCAAAAAAATCCCAATTGCTACTATAATCAGATCAGGTGGAAATAGAAAAAAATCTATGAAAACTCTCTGAGAGAAGGAAGGCTTAAGAAGATGACTACTCTTTTTTTAGAGCAAGTGAAGCATGGATTCCAAACTTAAATAAAACATTTACCAGAGGAGGAAACCGACCACAAAGGAAAGCTTCCAAAGCCTTACAAGAGGCAGGAAACCCCTGAGTACCACACTGAGGAAATACTGGCAATATTCGAGGCCAAAGCATCATTTGCATAACAAATACAAAACATTTGAATAACAAGCACGCTTCACAAGCTGTGAACTAAGCAGTATCTCACTGAAGCTGTTTTAAGAGTAATTTGTACGTGGTGGCTATATAGTAATCCAAGAAACACTGAAATGAGGTTTCACTAAGCAACAGTATTCAAACTGCTTTATTTGTACTTTTTATGAATATTTTGATAGGTTAGACTGAATATTCATGTATTCAAATCACAAGCCATACTCCAAAATATCCAGGAGAAAAAAGCCAAAAATCTAAATTTAGGTTGTAAAGCTCAAGAGTTGTTTTCAGAGCTCAATGCACATCTCTGCACTTCACTAATGCCAATAATACATTCACAAGCACTTTCTGCCAGGAAGCAAAACAGCACTGCTGCTTTGTTCATTCACATACTAATGCCTAGCATGGCTTAAGCTGACAGCTGCATTGAGTCTATTTATTTATTCATTTATTACTGGCTGTTCAACTCAGCAAACTGGAAGGTTTCCTACTTCTAGAAAGGCCTTTAGAGTTTGCTGTATTGGCAAACACAAATACTGCCCCATCAGAGACAGATGACAGACTTCTAATAACATGTCTGGGAGAATTTTCTAAACACTACTCAACTACATTTATACTTTAGGGAAGAAGGAATTATCTTTTTCTACTTTTTGCTACTTAGAGACTAAAGGAAAAGTGCTTGCAAGATCATCTACATTGTCCACAAAGGATTTTGCAAAGATTTTTCCTCATTTGTACTGTTCCAGAAAAACAAAAAATGAACACCCAATTACCACTAACTTAAAGGACAAAACAGTATTTATTAAGTAAAATTTTACACTTCACCCTAATTATTGGGCAAAATAGTTATAAAAAATTCATTAAAAGTGAAGTTTTACCTTAGAAAATACTGTGTTTAAAACAACAAATAAGAATCTTCAAAACACCAAAGACTAAAGAAAACATGTCCAAAAAAGACAAAGTGCAACCCATGCAATATTTTTCTTCTGCTTTTAATTTAACTCAAACTTAGCATAACCTCCTTTGGGTGATGTAGTAATGCAGACTGAGTCACTTTTCATGGTATGGAGGAGCAGAAAGCAATGACAGCAGCAAAGCCAGGCCTTGCAGTCTATCTGCTTAAAATTCACACCCTTTCACCTTGCATGTGTGTGGAAGAAGTAAGTGGAACAGAAAATCACTTCCACCTGGACCACTGCTTCTCTTTATCTGTTAAAGGCACATATATCACTCCCATCAGAGGCTTCATTTTGACACTGCCATCTTCTAGTTTGTCATACTGTTCGAGCATCTGGTTTCCCCCAGCAGGGCCAACTGGTAATATCAATCTTCCGCCAGGTTTTAACTGGTCTATAAGCTAGAACACAACACAGAAATTAGAATGTAACCAGCCACTTCAGAGAAGCTGGATCCAAAGTTTGTTACAGTAGATTAATAGCTTTGCCATTATGTATCTATCTACTTTTATGCAGTAGATAACTACTTCCATTAGGAAAAATAAAAAGTGCACTGAAAATGAGAGTATCACAGCAACATGGTACAACAACTGGTATTACAGTAAAATAATTTAATTAACGGGGTAGGGTGCAGTTTTATTTTCTATATATGTGGGGGAAACATATAAATCACAAATTATTTTTACAGCAGATTCAATCTTTTGAAGCTGTTTAACTGTTGAATAGTTATTGTGCATCAGTACAGGCCCATTGTCAAAAATTCTGGGGGTAACTGGTCTCCCCTTAAGCTTTCAGAATAGGATTTGAGATTGGTGAGTTTTCATTATTTCTCTTCCCAGAAAAAGTTTGTCTACAACACACTCACTACCCAACATCTCCTCTTTCATTCTGTGAATGGAACAGACTTTGGTAAAACTAGTCTAAAAGATACAAATATGACTAAGATAAGAGACATGTAAACATAATATGTGAGAAATGCTTGCATTTTTTTTCCATAGTTAAAGGAGGCTTGCCACAGTAGTCTCAAGGAAAATTTCATACTTCCCAGGCGTCATGAAAAAATCCCCATTGCTAACAAAAGTTATAATTAAGAACTGTTTCATTTACAAGTAAGCTTTCAATTACTTTTTTAATTGTCATCTGTCAGCATTTTGCTGGGAACACCCTCCC
>VYZP01043600.1:0-13763 GCA_013400635.1 Hypocryptadius cinnamomeus
CTCTGTTCCACTTGTTGTATTTTCAAAAAAACCCCCTAAAATTTAGTTTTCTATTACTGTAATTCTGTTCAGGAAGTATGAAAACACAGAAAAGACAAAAACCAGCTTTTTCTGAGACAAATATAATTCATAAATGCATGAGTTACAACTCAGTAGTACTTCAAGACAGAGCCCTCACTAATCCAACCCTCCTTTGTCCTTACATGAGATATTTGCTTCTCTTTCTCTACTGAAAAAAAACCATAAAACCAATCCTAAATAAATGACATGCCATAAATGAATACTTTACAGGAAGCATGGCTGGCTATAATTATTTCTTGTTTACAAAACTGAGAAATCTTCAAAATACACATTTAATGATTTATATGTTACAAAAAAGTCATGATTCTGATGCAATAGTCAAATAACAACTACATGGTGCTGGCATAAAATATTAATTTAAAATGCATCTCATTAAAACTTAAAAGCCAAAGGTGATAGCACATAGCATCCACATTTTATAAAACATAAACACCACTGAAAAGCTGAATTATACTAGCTCAAATGACAGTATGCAGTGCAGCAAACATAAAGTTCTTTTCTCCTTCCATTCTGAAAAGATTTCCTTCTTCCTAAGAAGTCATGCACAAATCAATTCCCATCATTTGCCAGAAGATGTCTTAAAGCAAACCATTGCAAAATCTAGCCATCATAAGTTACCAGAATGCAGCTGACTGTCAGCAAATATTAATAAAGCCTGACAAGTTTATGGTGTCTCTACAATAACAGACGTACCTCGGCAGATGGTCCCGTTGCCCACGTACCCGGGTTTGCAGGTGCAGCTGTGTCCCCTGATGGTGTTAGTGCAGATTGCATTCTCATCACAGTTGTGCTGCCCACTGCCACACTCATCATGCTCTAAGTGGAGAGGGGAAAAAGGAAAAAAAAAAATTTACAAGATGCAGTGAGCTTTGCAGTGAGCTGATGTGGCATTTGAAAACCAAGTGGGAGAACCAGGTGGGAGAACCAGGATGGGAGAACCAGGATGCTGCAGTGGTTGAGTGCTGGGGGCTTGGCATGGGAATCAGATATGGGCTTGCTCGTGTTCAGAAACCCAATATGTGCATGGCAACAGTAGATTATTTAGGTTTAAAAACAGGAAAAAAGGAATGGGTGAGGAGGCAAAGTAGGGCTGTGATGAAAAGCTATGAAGAGGATTATCAGGAAAAAATATCTGCTGTGAAGATTAACCTTTACATCACTGTCCATCACCAACAGTAATGATCATAAATACAAGCTAAGTAACACAAGAAGGGCCCTACCAGCCCGCCCTTTAACTACACAGTTCAGTTGTCACAACTGCTTGCTCTAATTCATGTTGGATTGACCCTTTCTCTAATAGCATGTAGTAACATTTCACATTTTTAGAGCACCAATCATACCGCTGAGCCTCAAAGAGGCTCCCAGACAAACAGGCCATATTTTGCTTTTATCCAGCAACTCCAGCTGCTGCCCCGAGCCAAATTTGCCACAGCTCCTGCACTGCACTCTCCTGCTACCTTTTCATTCTTGTAAAGCACCAGTTAGAGGTGATGAGCTACCTGACCCCAAAGCTTTCTGCTTCCTCCTGCAATTACAAGGAGCTTCCTTCATATAGGATTGCACAAAGAAAGCCTGAATATTTTACACTTTTGCACTGGTGCCTTTACAATTTTCTTCGGTGGAATCAAAAGAATGCAATGAATTTTCTTAAAACCACACAATAGATAACTGACATCAAAAAATCAAAATCTGGAACCCTTCTTTGTAGCCTTCATTTATGCAACTGCAATCATCAGGCTGATATCCATATGCTGAGATGTAAAAGCTATGCTTTCCTGGAATTAGGATTTGCTTAAGCTTTTTACCAGTGCATCAGGGTGTTCAAAGGACTACAGACTAAGTCTAGCCTTCTACAGATCACAGAGAGGCCGTGCCTTTAAAACACGAGCAAAATACTAGTTTTTTCAGACTAAACTAAGCCCTTTGGAAGAGTCTCTCCATTGAGAACAGCAGCATCACAGGCCTTGACAGGCTACAATTAACCTCTGCAATGCTCTCACTCTGCCACAGTACAGAACAACAGCCAATTTCAAGATAATTCAAGACATGTAAGATTTGAATGGTGAATTCTAAGGGATCCACTAAACCAAATACTTCTGGAACACTGTTGATAACTATTTGCAGAACATATATCCAACATGTTTTCCATTTTTCAAATACATTTGACAGCAAAATGATATGAATTGCAACTATTTTCTCTTAAATAGCATCAAAGCAATATATCAGCCTCTCATTCTTTGCTTTTAGCAAGAAACACACACACTCTCGTATGTGCCTGGCTTCAGCTGATAAACTCATGCTTGAATTTATACTTGTTAGTTTATGTTGGTCCCTAACTCTGCTTAGTAATTCACTGCAGCTTCTTGCCAGTTTTCAGAGGCCTTACATATTGAGAATGCCAGGATTCTTGAAGGGCTGCCTGTTCTCTCCTTCATCTTTAAGGAAACTGTACCACAGGCTGATTCTTTGCTGCTTTGGTCTCATGGTGCTCAGGCTGCTGGGTCAGACACAAAAAGGATCAAGCTATCCTCCAAGGAGGCGTTCTACAGCAGCTGAAGCTGAACTATGCTTTCTTTTAAAAGACACCCTCTCCATAATCTCTCCCTCCTCTTCCTACTTCTAATTGTCTTGAGCTTTCTTGTGTTAGTATTCAAACTATAATGAGAATGCTTTTGCGATAGGCCCATGTGTGTACACAAGAACATTCCTACTCCAACAATTGCCAAAATTAGTCTATTACCTTCTCAGCACTTCAAGTATAAATGAAGACTTCACAGTGGCACTAGATGTGTTTTTCCAGAATACACAGGAGAGGATAAGTCTGCTGTGTTGTTCTAGGACTCTGACAATGTAAATCACTATTCAGCATTTCTGCAGATATACAGATGCTGGAAATATCAAAAGACTTAGCACTGACAGAGCAGCCATCCCACAGTAATATTTTGTAAACAGAAGTCAGTTTTATCAAAGCTGATATAATTCAAAGAGTCAGCAACAAATCTGAACATGGGAACTTGCCCTTCATGAGACATCCTGACACTGATAGCACAAGGAGGACTAAGGGAACTTCATCTGCATGAGGAACCCCGAGATTTCTTAGCAGCAATATGGCTGCAATGATGGGAACTTCAAATGAAGTTTTCCCTGGTGTAGAGATGTCTATAGCTGATGTTGCTACAGGCCTAATAAGAATGAGAAAGCATTGATTTCCTGCCAAGGTACAAAACTCTTTTCATCCAGATGAAAAATCCTTAAGAATCTCTCAGTACTAAGTTTTCCTGGGTTTTATGTGCCCTCACAGGAGCTCATCCTTTGGAACTTGTGGGTTCACAGTGGGAAGGGAGCATGGAAATACTCAGGCTCTGTTTAAACTCAAATAAGGTTGTGACTAATTTGCAAAGAATATTGCTTTCATACACACATTGCTTTCCAAAAATCCCCATTCGAGCACATCAGACAGAGCCTGCTTTTGCTTTAATGTTATGGTGAATACTGGCCAGGCACCAAACAAAATTGGCAGAGAAGGACCCTGCACAGCAAGAGAAAGGAGTCACAAACAGCATCATTCCAAAGCACCAAAGAGGGCAGAGGCAAGACAAAAAGCCCAAAGTTGTCTTATTTTGACTATTTCTCTTGTAGCTGGAAATGAAAAGCACAAGAAAGGGACTCTAGCAAAGGAAAACAAAAGTAACTTTTAGTTTCTTATACACAAATATCTGTATATGTAAACAAATGAGCTGCCATGCTCAGGAATGAAACTGTCACCATTAAGTCTGACTGAAGTCATCCATCTCTCTGACTACTATTTGCTGTATAATATACACAAAATGAGTTCATGATCAAAGATGAAAAGATGAAAAGAACAGGCTACTGAAAAGGACAGAATTCCTTCACCCAACTCTCATTCACCTGGATTATTAAGGTTTATTTCAAGAATAGCTACCACTGCTGATGAACAGCTACAACAGCAGCACCATTCTTTTCTTACAGGCAAGTTAATTGTTTATGAAATCTCTGTGAACTGTCTTCAACATCAGCATTTCTATTACTCAGGATGGTTGCATCTATTTCATGCTTTATAGCAAAGCCACAAGATCAGTTAGCTTATTGAGCCTTTTTTTCCCCCTCTCTATAAAACAAGGCTATTACAAGATTCTGCTTTATCCCTAGCATTTATCATTCTTCTGAAATCCTCAGGTACTGAAGATTTAACAGAAAATTAAAGGATATCAATCTTCTATTGCAAAAGAAGAGGGAAGAATCAAATGTCCACTGCTCATTTCTTTTGTACTTTATTTACTCTTCCTGTAAGTAGAGATGACGGATGGAAGGATACATCATCTCTGATGCTTCAACTCTCCTGGTCCTATTTCCTACCCACCAAGCTACTGCTAAGGCCAGAAAAATACACATGTAAACTTAATCTTTCCTTTCTGGACAAAAACTGCCTAAAATTTTCAAAAGCTTTCTTGAACTCTTCCAAAATGCTAGAGAGGATCTTACGCAAATTTTCTGAGTTCAATGCCTAGGTCAGGCTACCTTGTGAAAAAGTGACTAGGAAGTTCATTTCTTCTTCAGCCTTCCCCTGAGAATGGCCATCTGCCTCCAAAAGCATTTGTAAGAAATTAATCCTTTTACAAAAACACACCTTCATCACCCATGTTGTATGATTCTGTACATCACCTTAGAAGTCCATACCAACAGCATCACAGGTCTGATATTTATATGTGGGTAGTTTTACACCAACACATGCACAGCTGTAGAAGTATTATAGTTACCTTTACTTTGTTCAGAAACAGCCTAATCAAAGTTTATCTTGACAGTGACAGAATTCATTTCAATACTACATGGCCTTAGAGAGATAACAATCACATAAAAAGTGAAGTTAATTCACTAGAAAATAGTTTCAAGTAGCTGGTTAAGGATTGCACATCCTCTTATAAGAAGCCCCAACGTGTCCCACAGGCAGCAGAGAGCACCCTGCACCAAAACACAGCCTGGGCTGAGCACACTGACACCAGAGCACACCCAGCAGCTCCCCTGCAAACAACCCCTTCCCATGGAAGACATAAGGACATGAAATGAGTAGGAAACAAGCACAATGACCAGGCTGCCAAGACAGCTGTGACCACTCTGCATCCGCTCTGCAACCCTGTGCTTGAGGAGATGGACCCCAAGCAGGCAAAGAGCCCAGCACACCAACATCTGCCAGGCACATGTGCAAAACCAACAAACAAGAGACACCTGAGGCACAAGGAGAGCAGGAACACAAGTGCCAACAGAAGAACTGCTGTGAAAGGCCAAGGCTCTCTACCAGCTGTATCACCACCTTCAGCAGCACCAGGCCATTCGACCACGCCGCGTTTCAGCTGTGAAACCACTTGTTTAAATTTTAACTAAACTTTCAGCTGTCTTCAAAACACAAGCTTCTATTCAAGGCTAAGGAAGTGAACCCAGACCACGCTGTAGGAGCTCCTGCACACCTCAAATGATTTCTCATTCCAGCTGCTGATGGCAGATCAGTGTGAAGTATAAATTGAAATATTCCAACTAAGACAAAAAAAGTCAGCAACCTTCACGTACACATATTTCTGTCAAATCCTTTTTTACCACAACTTTTCCAGACTAATCTCTGTGAAGGAACCAAAAAAATACTTTTGTTTTGTGGTATTTAAAAAAATACCTTCTGTTCTGTGCTAAATTGAACTGGAAGAATGCAGGAAGAAAAGCACTGGGGGCAGAAGGAAAGGTGCCAGACAAAGATTTTGCTTGCCTGAGGTAATACATTCTGCATAAAGCCACCCACATGACACTGCAAAACTGTTTGTAAATAAAAACAACCACAAAAAAATAATTCTGAACACATGCAAGGTACAAAAATGGATTTGTCATGTATTTATGAAAGCAAATGGAAACATATCTAAACATACATATAAACAATTACAATAAAATTTAAATTTTCTCCCTTCATATGTACATGAAATGCAGTGTTTGTGAAAATCTCTAGGCAGCTCTAACAATTAACATCAGAAGCATCAGTCAAAAATAACATAGTTCTACACTTTTGAAGTCTTGGGTATTATAAATACCCACATTCTTATGAAAGAGATCTTTTCAATAAAATCATTTTCTATTCATTATCTAAGAGGAATATGGCCTTTGCTTATATTCTGTTTGTATATTTTTTAACGCATTTTCCAGAACTACCACAGAATTTATAGGAGGCCTCTACTTTCCCATGTTGAAAGACACAACACTGTTAGCACTTACTAGATTTGTGTGGGCTATAAAGGCAGGATCTAGACAACTTTAGGTTTCTCTCGCCTTTTTTTTTTTTTTTCCTGCGCATGCTTGGAATAACTCTAAAATTTGTATTGTTTGTGCTTTGTCTAAAATATTTAATCGAAAATTAGAACCCTATGTTGAAAATATATGGCAAAAAACACATAGGGAAGCTGAGAACCTTTTGGTCAAGAGTCATAAAATCAGGATACCTTTTCTTTGTGCAAAAGCACATAAAGGATTTTAAACTCATAATTTCTAAAAGGTATACTTAACACAGGATTTATTTTTAAGCAAGAATGCTGAAATTTTTATCTTCATTTTCTTTAAATAAAGGTGCTCTTCAAAAAAAGACACTGGGATGGAATTACAGGAGACATTCCATTGTAGGGTCTTTCACTATAGCTACTTTCACTTCTTATTACAAGAAAAAGCCCCAATTTAAACTTGCTTACAAGACGGAAACAATTTTCTTACTGCAAGAATTCTCTTTCATTACTTCCTCAAAGCCTTCATACTTCAATAATAAAACATTCATCTTTGGAATACACTGTGCAAAGATTTTGACTATCCATTTATTCATATTTTCATAGCATTGAAAAGAAATCTAAGTTGTTCTCTAAATTGTTGAGATAACAGCCAGCTTGTGGGGTGCAAAACCACAAATGCAGCAAACATTTCTATGACCAGGAGTCTTAAGAGAGACAACTCACAGAACAGCAAGGTCATTGGATGCCACCATTTTTTATTAATACAGATACCATTTTGTATAGAGTACATGGCCTAATGTAAAATTAATTATCTGGCAGCCATTAAGCAATGGTCTTTGAAAACTCAGAGAAAGCCATCTCTCCAAATACTTCTAAAAAGTCAATACTTCTAAAAAACTAATTCTTTTTGCATGTCATTAGAATTCTATGTAATAACTAAGGCTTTAAAAATGATAGATTAAAAAAAAATTAATTTAGGCAGAATTGTGGACTTAGTGGAATCAGGATTTCAGCTCATAAGAAGTCGTGATGAAACAAAAGAAATAGCTTTTAAACAGATTGAATAAAAGGAAGCTTTGTTTTGAACACACAGGAAGAATGTCCCACAGAAAACCAAGGCAATTAGAAACAAGATGCATACATCAAACAAGAAATTACATTGCAGATTGATGGTAAGCTGGTGAATGATAATAGCTAATTGTGAATTCAGAAAACTCTGGGTAAAAAACCAAAATCAAATGTGTTTTTCTACTCATGAGAATCAGAGAAACAAATTAATTTTATCTATACCCATTCCAACTTTATCATCCAAGCTCACCCTGCCCATTTCCACAAGAAAATGAGAAGAAGGAACAGGGTGCAGAACAGAAAAGGCCCACTGTTTCTTTCTGCAACTCTTAAACATCCAAAATGCTGCCAGAAGTAACCCATTTGCCATTCTTTTAATAAGAAACTAAAATGCCTTTGTAATTTATGACACAACAAACACCTTCTGGTGTTAAACATGAAATTATTTAGACTACATTCTAAAAGAGTAGACACATGCTATTCTTGGGTAATTAGGAAGAAACAGTGGGATTTAATTTGAATATAAAATTCCAAATGTGCCTGCAGTTGTCTCTTGGAATCAAACTCCTTCTACAACCTGAAGGAGTTCTGCTCTACCACATCCCCTCCTGCACTGAAGTCCTCCATGTCATCCCCTCAGTTTGTGAGATGGGCAGGCCAGGGGCACACACAAGATTCAAGATGCCAGAACATCATGAATTTATACAACAGCACAATATTTACCAACTTGTTCTCAATGCCTTTCCCAAAGGATCTCACTGTTCTGCTCAGCTTTGACCACAGCTGAGCAGTGAGATGACATTTTCAGTATTTCTTCTCTGAATGGTAATGGCTAATTTAGAGTATTTGTGTATGTACCTACCTTCCCCACCCCCCCATCCCCCAAGGGAAAGGTACTTTATACTCTGATCCTCAGTGCTGCCTCGCTACTTTATAAAAACAACTGCCAATAGTACCCATTTGAATTTCCATGAGATGAGTTCACTGAGCAGTGAAGAAATTCTAAATTGTTGTAATAAAAAAGTTTATTTTTTGACTAAATCAAGATGAATAATAGGTAGCCTTGCTGACATTAACACTGCATTTGTTTTCTGCGAGAGGAGAAGAAAAAAAACGTTGATCTCTTGCTAGCAGACTATAAAATATTTGCACATATACCTTAAATGCCTATATAACATTTTGTAAGGAAGTGAGAAGAGAGACACTTGGTTTTACTGCTTTCTGAATACAATCATAAAAAAGAAAACAAGAACTCAAAGTAAGAAGTGGAAAAGCTGGAGAAGTGAAATCTTGAAAAAAAAAATCTTGTTTTAGATTTAGACACATTTCACCCCAATCAGAAGCTCACCAAGATTAAAGAAAAACAGCACTGAACAAACTAGATCAAATGTCTGAAAATGCAAGAATCACTGGAAATGTAAATGGTTGTTTTATCTTTGTACTTAAATATTACTTCCCTAGTCTTTGAAGTGCATTTAAATTGAGTAGACATGTCAAATTAGTAAATAATATTAAAATTATCAAAACCAGCTAATAGATATTAATGTGAAGAGTCACAGTATAAAGGGTAATCTTTTACATTGACTTTTCATGCCCTATATAATAGCAAAATATTAGTAATATTGACACACACACAGAAATTTCAAAACAGATCCTTATCAGAGGCTGATAATAAAATGGCAATCTACATGACATACTGAACTGGATACTCTGCTGCAGTTTTGTGGACTTATTTTTGAAAGCCAGATTATTCATGTCATTAGCAATGTGCATCTTTAATTCTCAAACTTGCCAGCAAACTTTGAGCACAATTGTGGAGACAGGCATTGGATGCAATTCAGACAGGATATACACAAAACATTCATTACAAGAGTTTGAAGATCTGCATATTGCATACTTAGAGATGCAAACAAAAAATTCCATAAGGAAGAAACCACACTTCATTGTAAAAAAAAAAAAATCTTGTGTTAGCTTTTTGATGGCAAAGTCCTACGATCAAAGGCATGAGCTCTTCTGCAAGTACAGTTTTGCACTGAGCAAAGAGCTGGCATATGCAACCACTCAGAGTCTGCTGAACTCCACAAACACCAGATGACTTTTCAGAACTAAAATTGAGTAAGGATTGCACATTGACTACCTTACAGGCCCTGAGTAATCCCTAAATTAAATGGTAATAGAGTGCATAGGAGCTTCATTTCTGGTCCTACAAGCTCAGAATTAATCTGTCAAATTCTTCCACAGGCTGAAGGAAGTATACAACCTATTGCTCCAATATAAAACCATTTTTAAGATGAAGGGATATCAATTATTAAGACAAAGCCTCGGAGGAACAGGAAATGATTCACAAAATCAACAAAAATGCGATACTGTACACATGGGAAATGTGTTGAAAAGCAAACAGATATATCCTCATCTGCAAGAACAAAAATATCTTGAAACTGTTTCTCCTTACCAGATTTATATATCAGAATAACCAGTTTATGCACTGTTACTTCTAGAGATATGCAGTAACCTAGTGTGCATGTCTGTCTCTCATTCACTTATTTATTTACTTAAGAAATTCTAGATTTCATAAAAGACACAGTATGGCCTTCAGGTGCAGTGGTCAGTCAGAGCACACATCCATGTGCTAGGATTCTGTTCTGAGCTCTCCCTCACACACAGTACCTCACACAAGTCATCCTGACTGAATTATAAAGCAGAACTGTGTTTTTTAATTGGAACATGCTAAGCAGTATGACCATCTTGATTATTACTATGGGATGTTAAACTTCTAATACAATCCCTTGCTTTTTCATGAACTAGTTAAGCATCAAGGCACTGGACTTTTATGAGGCACCTTGATTGCATATATTGATTTGTGTATTTATAAACCACTAGTTATTCCAAATTTCTCTATGTAGTTATTGCTTTTCTTGACATAGTTACAAAGTAGGTAATTTCATATAGAAAGCAAATAAAGTCTTGAATTATATGTGGTGTACCATGCTGAAAGAAAGCAGCTCGGCAGTTCCAACTAGACTGCAGCATGGCATTAATATTGGTAGACAAGAACAACACACCAGTTCTATGAAGTTCTCAATTTCTCTAAATCATAGGACATTCACTTAGGAAAATAAAGAAATCACACGTGATGACCATATCTGAAGTGCCTGATACACTGTCTAGCAAGTGCCACTGTCTAATTTACAGTTTTCAGGAGAGATGCTTGTTAACATTAAATCTTAAGATACATTTTTATTTTGCTTCATTGTTGTAAAAAGCTGAATATGTTCCAAGCACCTGCACTGGGTCAGGAAAAAAGCCCTCAAGCAATATGCTTCATTTTATTTATATAGCAATATAACAGGACAGACTGCTTTTTATCCATAAAATTGTGAAAGCTGCATACTTCTATCAAGTTGATATCAAAATCTCATCTTTCAGGTGTTTTCGGTTCAACAATACCTGAAAGCTTTACTCTGCAGAAATCTCAAAATCAGTAATACAGAAAGAATGCAATAGATCTTTGGATGCAATTTTTAGCCAACATTTCATCACGGCTTCATGAACTTATATTGATAATGAAAGTTCTGTAAAGCTTCAGTTTCCAGTACTCCACAATGCTTTAACTACCACATGAAAAAGAATTTCAAAAAGCAACACATACCCCATTTCAAACAAGCAGAAAATTCCCTTAGTGCTATTGCAATAGAGTAAGGTGGAATTGTTTCGAAATGAACTTGCACGTGTGACAGATGTGTCAATCTGCTGACACAAGAACACATAAAATCACATGTAGGGTTCTGTAGCAGAGTTCAAGCATAATGAGGACAGGACAAGTATTAATTCTCTGCACCCATCAGAGATGCAAAGAAAAGGCTTTAGGAGTGCTGGAGTGTGTGCAACTGGTGATATGAAAGTCAAAAAGGCTTAGCATACTTCTCCCGATTTTCTGGTCATGAAGTTAGACATAATTGAGCCATTAGGTTTTCCTTTATGTTTTATGTACTGCTTTTTAAATAATCAAATGCTGCCAGTACATTTTAAGCTTTTAACCGAGCAAAGATGGAATCTTGATTCTTACTGAAAGTAAACAGGAAATGCCAAATCATACAATCATTTAGGCTGGAAAAGAACCCAAGATCAGTGAGTCCAACCATCAACCTAGCCCTCACGATGTGCAAATTCAGCATCATATATACTCTCAACTCACAGAACTAATTTTTATTTGAAAGCAGAAATAGAAACTAGTCCATCATAATTTCACAGGGCATCTGTTTTTCCCTGGAGATATTCTACCACAATAGTGATCACAATAGGCCCATACTTGTCTTATGAGATCTGACAAGATCACAACCCGAGCTCCTTTGGCTGCAACTATACCCTCTTAAATCAGCAAAACAGTGCACAGGTTGAAGATCCCACTGCTGAGACAAAAGATGGATCAAACAGAATTTATATACAATACATTGTACAGGCTTTCACAACTAACTTACCAAAGGATAATCGCAGTAGAACAAATAAAGGGAATTCAAATACAGGATTTTACAAGAGAACTGATGATGAGGCAAGAAAGGAGTATTTTCCCCAAAAAACTTAGAACATAATTTTGGGGATAAAGAGGAAGCAAGTTGAAGTACCTAAAATTATCAAACACCACTGAAAGCATTGCAGAAATATGCTGGAGGTTCAGAGCAGAGCCCCCAGGGCATGAAGTCACACTCACTACCAGGCTCCCTTGTCTGTGTTACTGACTCAGAGAGTGCTACCCAAAATCTCTCTGCTAGGACAGGACAGGTTAGAAACTGGGGCTAAATGATCACAAATCACAAAGGAAGCATTAAACTTCAGGAGGAGGGTTAGAATGTTTCTCCAGAAAATGCAACCTAAGTCAAACAAGAGAAAATATGAGAAATGAGGCTCAAGTAAGGGTGAACTTGGAAAGAACAATTTTCATGTGCAAAAGGAACAACCTCCACAAAACACATGTACCTTTGCACACCACATGGTAATGTACTGCTTAAAATTTAATTCCAGCATGTGTTTCAGCAAAGAAAAGCAGCATTACATAGAGCATTCCAGTTCAGAAAAGGGAGTAATGATTCTGTTAGCTAAACTGAGCACAGGTCTTCCTGTAGAACATGCTCAAAGGAGAAAGAACAATCTAGGGGTGAGAACATCTGGCACAACCTGAATTCCACCCTGTCACCGTCATATTTTCTGAAAAATCCCTTCACTAGGATTCTCTTCTGGGAAGCTGAGAAGCCACAGAGAAAAGTGAAAACAATAATTATCTGATTTGCTTCTCCTGTGTTTTGCGGCTTTGGAATGTGGTTTACCAACAGGTGGTTGTTTCATTGGTTTCATGTGAATTGTTTTTACTTGTTGGCCAATGACGGCCAAGCTGTGTCAGAGTCTGGAGAGTTCATTAGTATCTTTTAGCCTTCTGTCTGTATCCTTTCTGTATTCTTTAGTATAGTTTGGTATAGTTTTAGTATAGTATTCTTTAATATAATATAGATCATAAAATAATAAATTAGCCTTCTAAGAACATAGAATCAGATTCACCATTTCTCACTTCATCTGGGAACCCCACAAGTACAAGACCACCCCTCTCTCTCATTAACTGACTGTATGACAGAGGTACTTTCGTGAAGAAATGGTTAGAAAGGTGTTATGTCACTGAACAGCTCATCTAATATAATGAAATGGTTCACCAACAGACAAGAATAAAAAAGAGACTAGATTTGGAATATTTGAACCATTTGAAACAAAAGACTGGAACCTAAGACAAACCAGAAAATGCAACCTAAGTCAAACAAGAGGAACCTAAGAGAAACCAGATATTTTTTACTGTTGGGTGACAGGTAAATATTTTGACATGCTGGAGCATCACTGACATTTCAGGGCTAGCTTGCAAGTACAAGCACTATAAAATAATCAAGAGACAATTTGAAATGGGTTGCTGATAACCACAAACAAGGAATGGCTGAAACAAATCTGATAAAAGCCCATTAGGAAAATGATAGATGTAAACTTACTGTCATAGGTTAAGCATCAAAAAGACAATCATTGTAAAATTATTTGGAGGAAGGTGTCAGAAGGTACTTGCACAGACATTACCCTTCACAGAATTTCAAGAAATGAAAAGATCAAACTAATTAAACACAGAATCACAGAACATGCTGTGTTGGAAGGGATCCACAAGGATCATCAAAGTCCAACTCCTGGCCCTGCACAGCACCGTTCCCAGGAGTCACACCATGTGCTTGAGAGTGTTGTCCTAATGCTTCCTGAATTCTCCCAGGCTTGGTGCTGTAAGCACTTCTCTGTTCCACTGCCCAACCACCCTCTGGGGGA
>VYZP01043602.1:0-13676 GCA_013400635.1 Hypocryptadius cinnamomeus
AACAACTAAATTCTTACGTCAGTGTCATGAAATCTGATGTCCACACTTTACGTTCATGTCCAGGCATCACCTTTTTCACACTATTAATCAAAACACTGTAAGGCACATATGGCAATTAAGGACAGAAAATCTTCTACTCTACATTAAAGAGATTATATGCACTGCTGAGAATCTGACTGCTATAATGCTTGCAAAAGCCTCCTCATTTTCTACTGAATTTTGCAGTCTCACTGAAGAGTTATCTTAGCTGCTTGGTAAACAAGTGTGGCTTTTCAATCCAAGGCACTCATTGCTGGCAAAGAAAGAATACTGAAGGAAGCAGCTACCCTGAAAGAAAAGGATATTTCGCTGTTGCACATCTTTAGGACCTGCCACTACAGAGGTATTTTTGCAGGGGTATGGCAAGGTCTCCAAAACCACTCCAGACAAAAGAGACATTGAAAGGTTTGAGTACACAATACCCTGAAAGAGGAAGACTGTTCTAGATGAAAGCAGCTGACAATCACCCATGCTCGAACAACCACCTTCCAAACCAGCCAACATTTCTTCCCATGGATTCTCATAAAAATACCAGGTTTACTACTTGTTCTTAAGAATACTGCTCCTAAAAGCCAGTAACCATAAACAGAAGGTTTCCAAGTACTAGGAAGAAAACAAAAGAAAAAAAAACATAAGAAAACTTCCAAACCACATCATGTATATATTCAACACAGCAAACTGACCTTACCTGCAGCAGTAAGCAGATCAAGTTACTAATTAGCATCAGCTCACTAGAACATTCTTAGGGTAAATACATTGGATCAGAAATAAAATCAACATGCCAAAATAATAACGACTACTGAGGCCATAAAACAGATGAAATAATTAAACACCTGATTATACTCCTAAAAAAGTCTATCACAATACTGAGATGTGCTCAGGTAGCCTGGGTATGGGAAGCAAAAGGAAGAACAGGACTTACTTTTCCACTCAAAGCTAACATCTATGACCAAATTCACTGTGCAGGAGAAAGCTGAAGTCAGAGTAAGGATTTTTCTGTCCAGCTGAAACTATGCAGGGTAGAAATTACAAGAGTAGCTATAAATCTTTCATCCTCAACCAACACATCCCAAGACATTTAGTAAAATTATGTTCTTTAGTAATCTCCAACCTGCTAAATCGCAACAGATTTCAGTATTACCAATTTCCCCTGTCTGAATATTTTTGCTTCTCACTTAAATAGAGGAAAGAAAAAAAAGCTTACTAGCACTCTGTTCCTTCATTGTGAAGCAGTACTTTCAGATTTCAGACTATTTATGGGGTTGAGAAAAAAAAAAACCACACCTGCTGAGAATTATCAAGAGCATGTAACTTACAACAAATACCATATTCTTATATGGATGTATTGGTAATTGCTTTCCTAGTCTCACAGTTAGTTACTCACGGTTCCTTCTTCTTTAACACACATAGTTTTATGGCAGTATATATAGATGCATAAGCAGGAAATAGGTATGTAAAAAAATGGGGGTTTTGGTGTACCAGGTTCATGTATAAAATCACAAAGCTGAAATCAATCTCTCTTTCTCATACAATTTCTTCAGAGAAACTTTACCTATTTGACACAAACCTGCTTGATAAATAAAAGCTGGGTAATAAAGGGTAGTACATGAAATTATTAATTCATATTATATATGAAAATGCTGTGAAAAAAGTAAATGGTAAGTGGTAAAAGGACATTTCTTCCATAATTTCTAATTGATGGCCTCTTTAAGATGGTAAACTTCTTACTTGTTCTGTTTCCCATTCATGATGTGAATTACATGAGATACTTGTTGATATAGTTCATGTTTCTCTGCCTGAACCAAAGCATGGCTGATAGTACAGCTCTGAGGAAATAAATTTGTTGAGAATATGACTTAGTATTAGAACAAGTACAAATTATTCTAAAACTGTCAAGATCATCTGCAGCCCCAGAAGGTTCTTTAATGGCTATAGTCTGCTCACAAAGTCAGGGAATGGAAGTACCCTCCAGTTTTGGGACAAAAAACAACACAAAGAATTAAAAATGTCATCTTCTCAAAGATCCTCTGATAATAAAGAAAAGCCTCAGATGGCCTGGATTCTTCCATCTCCAAAAAGTAAAAACACAGAACACATCTGAAGGTGAAAAAAAAAGAAAACTGTGCATGCAAAATGTTGGTCACTTTGATGAAATCAAATTTCCAGGTGTTCATGCGACAATCAGTGATTAAGAGCATACTTTCCTTAGGAATACATATGGCTAGAGCTGCTAACTCAGCTAACATAGGTTCAAAATGAGGAATTCACTTCCGTCTTTCCTGGCTGCCATGATGCTGGCGATCATGAGAATGAATTTACATGAAGAACAGTTTGGCTCTAGTGATGGACTTTGGTGCAGTGTTAACGGCTCTCACATGAAAAAGCTTCCCCTAGAGAATAAATGTTAATCACTTTGTGATTTACAAGAGTAACATATGAAAATGGCTAATCAATACGGGTTCCAAAGCTCCAAGAGGATTTTTCTGGTGCAGAAAAAAACCCCCACATAATGACATGATGTAAATAAATGGAATTTATTTCCATCTTCCACTTATTTTGATAGAATCATGAGAGCTTGAGACAAAAACCATTTGTTCGAATAAGAAACCAGATAGACTCATAGAAACTAAGTCTATCTAAGGCAAGATGAATGAAGACTGACATACACATAAAAGGGCATATTAAAGAAGTCTATTGGTTTAATTTTATTCACAATTAATATAGAAATATATGCTTCTTTGTAAGAACTAAATACATTTTATTTAGATAAAGATGTACAATCAGAAAAAGTATAATTCTCTACCATTGCTGAGAAACTAAAAAGGGACAATAGTAACAGTTATTTTCATTTTGTAACTTCTGTCTACAGGAATTAAATCAGTTTGTGTATTAGCAGTATAATGAATTAATACATTGATGTTAACTAGCCTGCAAATCATTGGTTCTGAACTAGTTGAGTTTCTATCTTCTACAGTTCTTCACTGCTGTAGTAGTTCAGAGTTTGGCGTAGTCTTTCAGGATCATTTCCAGTTTCTGGCTCAGCATGATGTTCCCCTTCACTTTTAGTTTACCAGAAAAGAATGCCTAAAAAAAACAGAAGGGGGGGTGGAAAACATGTATTCAACTGTTTACTCACAAACCAAAGAGTCACTAGAACAAAAAAGAAGCCAAAGAATGGTTGTTAGCACTCAGGAGAAAGCCTTCAGCGCACACTGCTTAATTGTTATCAGTTATTTAAAAAAACTGTTAAATTCTAATACCATCCAGAACCAGATTTCATCTATAGTGCAGACAAGGCCAACTCTGTCACTCAATGGAAAAAATTAAATCAAATAAATGCAAAGCAACTTCAGTGGCCTCTGTTCCCTTTCCACATACAGCACAGAGCATTTCTCCAATTGTAAGGCAAATGCCTTCACAGAATCTGATGGCAAAACTTCAGCAGGGCACAAAAAATAAAGCTCCCAGCATCATCCCCTCACACTACAAATAACCGTTTATCATTACAAGAAATGAAAAAATGGAATGAAAAGGCTATATAATGAAAATTAAAGACCTAATGAAAATGTAAGCTACACACTCAAATTCGTAACAAATACAAACATAAACTTGCACAATGTATTACACACATATGCCAAAAAAATGCAATGGCTTTATATGTAGCATATTACAACAAACAGGAAATAAGCAAGATTTTGTTGCATTTGCAAAGTCATAAATCAATCAGTATTTTCACTTCAATGCTGGTATATTACATTTTTATTCTCCCCACTTCAAAGAGCTGTATACCCTGTTTCAATTTAGTTCGTGTTTTTTTAAAACTAGTTTTGCTTCGCTACAGCTTTGCAGTTTGAAAGCCCTTTGAAAGTTCCTTAAATGTTCTTTTGCATAGTTCCATTAGCTTGAAATATATTCAAATAAAGAACAGAGAGAGCCAGAAGAAAAGCATTTGAATAGATGCTTTGAGCTTCTTTAGATGGAAAACGCCACAGAAACTCAAAGGAAACACTAATGCCTAAACACAGATGATGTTCCTGAATTGCAATCACTGTTCTTTAGCATTCTGATGATTACACATCAACATCTTGTTTGTTTATGCTTTATGTCTCCTGTATATAGAGGGTCACAAAGGATTTTACTCAAGTGGTATGTAAGACTTACAAAAAACATTCACTGTGATCATTAGTCTCCAATTTATAATCAAAGTCTCCAACAACTTCTGCTTGGGATCAAAGAAAAGGAACTGTCTGATATATGATGAGCTTAATTAAGTTTTCATTTGCTCAAGCTTTAATCTGTAAGCTGACATATTATTTGTGACAGTTTAATTTACTTTTACACAAGGCATTTTTGTTAGTACAATTAGTAGTTTTAAGCAGTTGATCACTCCAAGAAGCTAAAAGTGCAGACCCAGATTATAGACCTTCCTTAAATCTTTATTTCCCTGAAAAATATCTTGGTTTAGGTGAATTTTGACCATCTACATGCATGCATTGTCTTGACATTTCTCTGCGCTGCACTACTAGCAATAAATCAAACCACTGCAACAAACATCAACTTCCTGCAACGTGACAATCAAAACAGCCTGAATGATCAAACTGACAAATCTAAGCTGGCAAATTGTATACTGTGAAGTACTAGGAAGTAAACAAACTCCTAACTTTGCACTGCCAGGCTTTATGTCACAGAATCACAGTATAGTCTAAGTTGGAAGGGACCCAGGAAGATAATCCAGTCCAACTCCAAAGTGAATGGCCCATACAGGTATTGAACCCACAACCTTGGTGTTATCAGGGCCCTACTTTAGCCCTTTGTGGTTATCTTTGTCTTACGATAATAAAGATGGCATAAAACCCCTCACACTTTCTGGCTAATTCAGTATAAGATACTGATGTGCTTATACCTCATCTGACTCTGGTCAGACTCTGTCAAACTGTCACAACATCCCAATTTAGGATTTCAGAACGCAAACAGTCATGAACCACAGCTTGATGTAAGGCAAATAATATGTCTACATACAAGAGAGTATGTCTGTGACACTCAGGCTTTACCTTTTGGGGGTTGATCTTCTGTTGTACCACATCCATGAAATCCTCGTCTGAGAGAGTGAAGGTAGTATCAGCAGAATTTCTGGCAGGTCCTTGATACACTGCTCCAGAGCCATTCTTTAAGTCAATTGCTGAGAAGCAAGAGCAAAGACAGTTTAATTTCAAAATAAAGCTAAAACTTTCAGGCTTAAGAATAGTACTTTCCTTACCTACTATTATAAAGCATCCAGTCTAAACTATCAGCTATCAGCCACTTAGAAAATAAATGAGGTATAACTCTTCTTCATCAATGAAAGAAAATAAAAAATTATTCCTGCACTGAAGGGGAGGGTGTTTACAGCAAGGACTTCAAAATTCTTGCAGTGATGGTAAAATCTATTTTCGAATGACACTGAAGATGCACAAGGTATTAATTAGTCCACTCACTGCAAAAATGTCCAAGTTAGTAATAAACCTCTAAAGTTCAAAACCAGCATCCTGTATCCAAACAAGGCAAATGTAGTGGTGTTCAAACACACTGCTGCATTTTCCCTGGTCTGTCCCCCAGGCCATACAATATAGCCTATTCTGTTTCATGCAAATAGTGTTTAAAGCCTTGCCAATTATCTGTTTTTCTCTCCTGGAAAGACAAAAATTCCTCCAAGTGTCTGTAGCTTCACGGTGTTTTTTTCCCATGCCAAATGACCTGCCAAAATAATCTACTACAAAGCTAACACTATCAGGTATTGTGTCATTTGTTTAGAAGAGTATTTTGACAGGATGTGCTCTGCTGAGTCGTTCTCAGATTCTGCGAATTCCCGTCTTTCCTTTACACCTTTGCCTCTTGATCCATCATGCCCCTGCCCCACACATTATTCATGTGGATATTTCCGTAACGACATGGCATCTCTAATCACAGAATCATGGATGATAGTTGCTCTTCATGGACAAATGTTAAGGCCCTTGCCTTAAAATGCAGCTTTATTTCTGCATAAGCTATTTTATGTGCAACTTTTTTCCAAATAATTTTTTGACAGGGTAAGGGGAACTATTGAGACTGGGAGTAGCTTTAGTCTATTTAAGTCTTTCATTTTCTGAAATCTGCTTTAAGCAATATTTATCCAGTTACAACAGAATCAGAAGGGGACTTAAGTATATAATATTGCTCAGTGAGAAGTGACATATTGGATTATTATTTTCCAGTTGATTTTAAGGTGAATTATAAATCCTGGAACAGATTTAATGCCTATCACTAACTTCAAGCAATATGGGAAGAAATTAAAAATGTTACTGGGCACCAGATGAATTATCTGTACATTCATGTTTGTGGGTAGGGGCTGTATAACAACATCCTTGTGACCCAAAACAGCTGCTAAATGATCTAACATACCTGAGCCTTTAACATTGCTCCTGTAGGTTATGCAGGCACAGACTATTATTAGGAAAACAAAAATAAAAAAAAATCATCTACGGAATCATGAAATGCAAGCCACACACACCAAGTGAAGTCTGAAAGTGGACACCAGCTTTCAGACTAAGTTAACCAGGCCAACTGTCCATGTGCTTTTAAAATACACCACTATCCAAATGCTGCTGATGTTAAGCATCATTCCAGTGTAGCCAAACTGCTCCCTTTGAGACAAACAGCAAGGCCAGCAAGCACAACAGATTAATTCACAAAACACAGACATTGTGTCTAGGATGCCTGCAGCTCCTAACCAACTGTTTTGAATTACTTCTGGACCTTAGCAATCCCTTTTTTTACTTAATTCTGCTGGCATTAATTTTTTTCCTGTCCCTACCATTCCTACCCTGCTCAAGAAAGGACCTAGGTACTAAAAGCCTGACATACCATATCCCAAGACACAACTTCTCCTTCTTCACTAAGTACTGGGTAAAAAGAAATTTTGATATACTTTATTGATAATACTGACCCATCAGTCCCACCAGTATCAGGTTTAGATGACAAAAACAATTAAATAGGTGTAATGACTCAGAAAAGTTCTCACAACCCTTAAGTTTTATTTTAAATATAGTACATAATTAACAATTGTTACATGGTTGTACATTAAGATATTACTTAACATTATTACAGTCCTTGTTCTCCTTCATTTCCTAACCAAATCCCAAGATCATAATTTACCATCAATACCTACAATTAATACTAACCTTTCAAAGTGCAACCACACCTTCAACATTGCACAACGATGGCACAATGATGGCAAGGTAAATCTTTCTTGTTTACAGAATCACTGAATGATTAAGGTTGGAAAAGACCTACTACCTTAACAACTAGACCACAGCACTAAATGCCACATACAGCAGTTTCCTGAACACTTCCAGGCATGGTCACTCCACACTCTCTGTGAAGAAATTTCTCCTGATGTTCAACATGAACCTCCCATGCCACAGCTTGCAGACATTTCTTCTAGTTCTGTCGCTGGTTGTCGTGTCCCAGAAGCAGCAGGAGAAGCCAACCCCCACCTGGCTACAGCCTCCTTTCAGGCAGTTGTACAGAGCAGCAAGGTCTCCCTGAGCCTCCTTTCCTCCAGGCTAAGCACCCCTCGCTCTCTCAGCTGCTTCTCACAGGACTTGTGCTCCAGACCCTTCCCCAGCTCCACTGCCCTTCTCTGGACTCACTTCACCACCTCAAATTCTTTCCTGTGAGGGGCCCAAAACTGGAACAGCACTTGAGGTGTGGCCTCACCAGTGCCAAGTACAGGGGGACAGTCACTGCCCTGGTCCTGCTGGTCACACTATTGCTGACACAGGCCAGGATGCCACTGGCCTTCTTGGCTACCTGTGCATACACTGGCTCATGTTCAGCTAGCTGTAATCTAAAACCCTCAGATACATTTCCACTGGGCAGCTTGCAGCTTTCCAGCCACTCTGCCCAGCCTGTGGCACTGCCTGGCGTTGTTGTGACCCAACAGCAGGACCTGGCACTTGACCTTGCTGAACCTCATCCAGCGGGCCTTGGCCCATTGATCCAACCTGCCCGGATCTCTCTGCAGAGCTTTCCTACTTTCCAGCAGATCAATACTTGCACCCAAACTGGTGTCTTCCGTGAACGGACTGAGGGGACACTCAATCTCCTCATCCAGACGAACAACAATGAATTACATATATTAAACAGGACTGGCCCCAATACTGAACCTTGGGGAGCACCACTTGTGACTGGCTCCACCACTCCCCAGGCCCAGCCATCCGGCCAGTTTTTTACCCAGCAAAGATTGTGACTGTCCAAGCTGTGGACTGCCAGCTTTCCAAAGAGAATCCTGTGGGACACAGTGCCAAAGGCTTTGCTGAGGTGCATCACCTGGTCATAAAAGGAGACCAGGTTGGTCAGACAGGACCTGCATTTTCTACCTGTGCTGGCTGTGATCCTGGCCCCTTGGTTCCCAGATGCGCTGAGTGATCACAATCAAGACGGTCTGCTCCATAACCTTGCTGGGTACTAAGCTCAAGGTGATCACCTCAAATCCTTAACAGCACCTCAAGTTAATCCTTACTAGTTATTAGAAATTCTAAGTCAAAAAACTAAGAAAAAAAAGAAAAAAAAAAATTTAAAAAAAAAAAAAGTACCAATCTAGTGGTAAATTCTTTTCCCAAAAATGTCAAAAAGGACATTCCTCTAGATTCTTTTTAAATAACATTAAGATTTTTGATATGGAAGAAAAAAATTTAAAAAAACCAAAACAGCCACAAAAGCAAAGCACTCTGACAGCAAAACTGTCTTTTCTACAAAAACATGGAGACCGAACAATAGAATTATTGTTACTCGATCCATCCCTTTTCGTAGGCTTCATCATAAATGACTTGACCTCTCTAATGCAAGTAATCAAAAAAAAAGGTGCCACTGTGGAGAAAGAGTGATCCAAAATATATCAGATATTAGTATTTAGAGAAGGAAAGTAACTCCCCACTTATAAAAAATTAAAAACTACCACAAAAACTTGCTCATTCAATTATTTTGCAGGGAAAAAATACAAACAGAAGCTTTAGAAACATATACAATCCACTTTCTTCCCTCCTGACCTACACCTAGGCTAGAATACTGAAAAGACAATTAACACTAAACTAGAGCACTAGCTAGTGGATAAGTAAACTAGCAATGAAACAAATAAACTGAATGCCAGAACAGGTTCCACGCATCATAACAGAAAAATCCTAGCTTTCCAATGACCAGAGAGAGTGCCCTCTTCTTTGCCCTCTGGAATACATTCTATTACACATCTGGCAGAAAAGTAGAATCAAGAAGTTCAAGTGAATGAATGCTAGTTTTCCTTCAAATTTTTGTTTTTACTTCAATATATACGTGTTATATTACAATAATTAAAAATCTATTAATAATTATCATCAAAAAAATGCTGTTGTCAGAGATAAAATAAAAATAGGAGAAAATTCACATATATAGGAGTCAAAAGACTAGATTAAACAGTAGACATTGACATTTTATAGCAGGCTGCCAAAAACCTAAAAACCTAGTATTTGGGGTAAGAATTTTATTTTGACTTTGAAGAGTGCCTTGCCCTTTCTAGGAGAAAATCATTAACAGTCTGATTTTTTTTTAGTTTAGTTTGCGTTTTATTCTGCTTTACAGTGGGTAAGTAAGGGCAATACAAGACTCAACTGCTAATTAAATAAAAACAAGTATTACCCACTCTTCACTGCCTGAAGTCATATTGCATCATAAATTATTGACAAATTTCACCTTAATTTATCAGCTGTTCACAACCAACTACATGCAACAATTTCTTCCCAGTTCTCATAACGAAGTTTTATTCTTCTGAGAACTGGAAAGGAACAGAAACATCTCCTGCCTTCAGCACTAACTTCAGAAACATGAAGGAAAGCAACAGATGGGTAAACTCTTGTGAGTACTGTTCTGCAGTGCCATTAACTATCAGCAAACAGATCTCAACAGCACTACCTTTTCTCTATGGAAAGCAAAGCTGAAGTGAAACCTTAACTCTACAAAAAAAAAAAAAATTAATATTTTATAATGCCTGAAAAAAAAGGCTATTGTTGTACAGTAATACATATGCAGGAGAGATCAAATCATGCTTTAGGTAGTGAAGCAAACTGGAAAAAGCTGGGGAGGGTTATCAATTAAGGTTTTTGTTGAAAAATGAAGGTAGTTTAAGTACCACTACACTTATTTCTGAGGTACTGATAATTGCTTTATCTCTTTCAAAAGGATTTTCAGCATCGCCTTGAATTAAAACACCTTTTTTTTTTGCACAGAGATACCACTAATTAAGGCCAGTTGTCAGGGATTACAGTTCAACATTGTAACAGTTCAACAGCAGTTGAGCTGCCCAAAATTTCACATCCTGAGCGCACAGTCAATTGCTCTACACCTCTTCATGGCTTCACACCATCCACAGAGAACTACATAGAAGGAAAGGCCACTGCTGGTTAAACAGACTAGTGTTAAATACTAGTGCCTCCATAAAGATGTCTCTCTGTACCAACAAAAGACACATTCAATTCACAAAATTTCACTTCACTTCTAAAAATCCTGGTTTACTACAGAAAGTAGAGATCAGACTGTCACAGTTGCAGTTAGAACACTAGAAATAAATGTAAATACAGTAAAACAAAAGAACTTTTTGTTTCCTTAAAGTCTGAAAAATATCAGATTGATTGCATACACAAGAACAAATTTCACAGAATCAGAGAATCATTAAGGTTGGAAAAGATGTCTGAGATCACTGAGTGCAAGTTTTAACTGATCAATACCTTGACAACTAGAGCATGGCACTGAGTGCCACACTCAGTTATTTCTTGAACACTTGAGGAATAGTGACCCCAGCACCACCCTGGACAGCATTTTTCCAGAAAGAACTTCTTCCTGATGTCCAACATCAACATCCCATGACTGAGGTCCATTTTTGCTGGTCCTGTGATTTCTTACCTGGGAGAAGAGACTGATCATCACTTGGCTACAACCTCTATGGCAGGCAGTTGTAGAGAGTGATGAGGTTCCCACTGAGCTGCCTTTTCTCCAGGATAAACACCCCCAGCTCCTTCAGCTGCTCCTCACCGAACTTGTACTCCAGACCCTTTCCCAGCTCCACTGCCCCTCTCTGAACACGCTCCAGCACCTCAATGTCTTTCCTCAACTGAGGGGCCCAGAAATGGACACAGCACTCGTGCTGTGGCTGCTGCCTTCTCTCATCTGCTTCCTTCCCCAATCTGAAGAGGCTGAAGGACATTAGCAGAAGATGCAGGAGCTACAACCATTGACTAAGGCAGCAATGGGCTGCAGGGCCCAGATTGTTTCCAGCACTGTCAACTGCTGCACTTATCACAACAGCACAAAGCTGTGTGAAAGTGACAAGTCAAAAAATTAAAACACAAGACAGAACAACTATATATCCAATAAACAAGAAAAAGAGACCTATCAGGTAGCCCAAAAGACCAGAAACACTGTTTGTAAAGGCCTAGGAGGCCCTTATAAAGAGAGGCCTAAAAAAAGATAGATCATTTACATCAAGTCACAGCTTAAAACAAAACAAAAAACTCAGCCAAAATAATATTCCTCCTCATACACAAGTTTTTTCAGTGATAACTTGTCAAGAATTCTGACCATACGCTGAAATAGTAAGTAATATTTAGCTATGTGAACCAAATTGTCAATTAATTTTAATGTCATTTTTGTTTTCTTGTAGCTATGTACATCATGGGATTGACCCTCCAATATGGCAATTTTACTTAGAAGAGATAGAAAGATAATTCATAATTGATCTAATCTAGCAGCATAACATTTACAAAATGATTTAAAATTCTTGTACACAGAAGATCAACTAATAACCACTAGGCCAAATTTAAATGTACAGTAAAGAAGTGCAATTCTACTAACTGAGTTGAGTAACATTAAAATCTGAAGCACCTTTGAAAACCAGTCAAAACTGTGACACAGAAATAAATTCAAGCTACAGCAAAGATAACATTGTACTGTCATTTTCAGTTTTTAAAGTAAAAAAATCAATTTGACAAAGACTAAAATATCTAATTGTGTATGGAAGCTTACCTTACATTAACAACTCAAAGAGTCAAGCATTCCAGTAAGCAAATGGCATTGTCAATGGTATATATTCTGAACTGACTGTCATTGATCATCTGCATTGCAAAGGTCTCGTTGATGACCCTACAGAGATCTTGTAAAGATCACAAAGTCAGAAATCTTTTAGATTATTGAGAATATCCTAACTGCAAGACAGCTATCTTTTTGGGAATGTAGACTCACAAACTACCATCTTCTTCTGCACTTACCACGGAAAATGAATTATACCAGCATCTGGTAGAAGAGACACTTGAATACTGAATAATAATATAACATATGCAAACATGCAAAAAGAATTAAGTTTGCAACTGCTTATAAATCTCAAGTACTTGCCTCTGGAAGGTCTTTTGCCTTATGTTTTTTTGGGTATATGCTTTTTAATGGCAGAAAGTGTTTTCAAATATTCCCCAAATAAAAGTTTCATAATGCAGATATGTATATAGCTTGCCATTAAAAATATGCCATTGGAGTTAAACAGACATCAGCAATAGTAGGCTCTTTTTCCATGTAGGGACATACAGTGAAGGTTGATACTACAGTTGTCATAACTCCTAAAATTCTGCTAGTGAGTTTTCATAACTATTTTCATATTGACAATATGAAATTTTAATATTTAGATTATTTGTAGCAGTCTAACTATTTTAGCACTAACCAACTCCTGTTTTCTTCATCCAAAAAGTACCTGAAATCTAAAGGCACACAAAAATATTCAGAAAACACAAACAAATACAGAAATAGGATGACACAGAAAGTTCTTTCAAAAAAAGTGATATACAAAGGAAGTACTAGCATACCAATACTCCCAAAAGGATAAGTAAACAACATTTTCTACAGACACCCTGCTGGGTCACCTAGGTATTTACCTTCAGCCTTACATATTTATTACACCACAGATACTACAGTAATTCACAAGGAACTGACCACACTGTAAAAATTTTCACAGTAACTTTTCCAAACTTCAGGAAAAGTTTCATTTCAGTTCTTAAGAGCAGTCAGCAGTGGAAAATGTTTAATATATTAGATTAGCTCCTCCAGCCTCCATCCCACAGGGATCTTTAAAGTTTTTTCCAAATGCATATAATAGTACAGAAAATTTTCACTGCAACAGAAGCAGAGGGAACAAGACAAACAAAAGCTCTATCTATTTAATCCCTTTTAGCTAGAGATATATGAACAGGAAGAAAGCAGTACCTTCTTCCTACTGCTTCAGTCGGAGAAGCACGAGAGGACAAAAGGCTGACTACTGATCTATTCAAAGCAGGAGCACTCTCTTGATCTGAATACAATAGCAAAAACATTCACCTGTTTCCCCTCTAATAAAATGTGATCTCGTGAGGCAAGTAAGGGCACTGCTCAGGCCTAACTCTAAGTGTGCTTGTTCTGCATTCAGCAATTTGCAGTTTCAGAACTTCTTGAGTGAGAAATTCTGTTCATATCTTGAAACACCCTTCCACAGATTTCTCCTCCATTGACTTGTCTCTCTGTTCTCTGGACATACATAATGTCGAACTTAGGCGATCAATAAAGCAATTCCAAAC
>VYZP01043604.1:0-18355 GCA_013400635.1 Hypocryptadius cinnamomeus
GAAACCAGGAGGAGCATTGTTTTTTCCTTATGTCCTGTTAATAGGCCCATCAATGTCTTGCCATGACCCAGAGATAACTCCCTCCAGGAGCCATTTCCATTTAATGGGCAATCGAGGACCTGCCCATGACTCACTAGAACGGTATCAACCCATTGTGAGATGCTCCGCCCAGGGGGAGGAGCTAAGCATCCCCACCTGGATGTGATCCGGGTTTTGGGACAGAGCAGACAGTTTTTCCACTGGATTCCCAGAGGAACAGCCATCTTTTCCACTGGATCTTCAGAGGAAGACTACATCCTTTCTACAGGATCACTGCTCCAACAGAACCACATCTGCCACTCCAGGAGGACTGCAGCCACCAATCCAACTGGACTGCTACCAACACCCTGACCAACAGGGTGTCAGGTTGTGTTCTGACTTTGTCGGTGTTTTTCCTTTTGTATTATTGCATGTCTGTTGGTTTCCTTTTCCCCTTTCCTAATAAATTGTATTTCTTACTTGGAATGTCTCACTGGTTTTGCTTTCAAACCAGAACAATGACCTAGATGTATGATGATTTCTTGTTTTAGCAAACATATTTCAGTACAAAATTTGCATTCTTCTACAGAGAAAATTGATGCTCTTACTAAAATTAAAATATGCAGGGTCTTTTTTCTGCATCCTTTGCCTTTCTCCTTTTTCTCTGGCTGGGTTACATTACCAGCTAAAAAGCACTGCTTTTTTTTTTTTACAGTCTGGGCCTGAAGAACACATCACAATAAAGCTCCCCAGTCACTGCAGGAATACAAGTGACTCTACAAGTCCAAATACCATTAGTGACAGCTGGATAGTCAATCTGCAGCTCATCCAGGAGGAAGTGAGCCATGGAGGACATGACTGCACCTTAGGCTGGTCTCTAGTTACAGTCATTTTTTTACCCCACATGCCTGCAAAGTGACTGCTTCTTTCCTGTATCTGCCACCATCTCCACTTTTTCTGTCTTGACTCATTCACCTGGAGTGATCAGCAGGGGTCAGGTTCCTGTATCTTCCATCCTCCATTCTGAAAGACACAGCAAAGAAACCTAACAGATTATTGGCTTATATATACTGAGAAAATGGCTGAAGGATAACATGAGCGTAGAGCCACCAATGTTCTCCCAATCCCTTCAGGCTGGAATGGAGTTAGGTTCGGGTTGGTCTGGCAAGTCTCTTCTGAGCCCAGCAATGCTGTGCTACGCTGCGGTTTCATGTGCTCCAGTGCCATGTCTTTACAGCAAACTGCAAATTTCAGAAGTGCAAAAATTTTGACAATTAAGAAATGATCCTTGCACTGGCACACACATTCTAATTCTTGATCTGTAGTGACTGTTAAAGCATGCCCTGTATGTATTTGTACTAATGCAAAGGTGTTGTCTCAAGGCCAAGATCTTTCCAACAATTTGTTTCACAGGATTAACCATGTTTTGTACCCTCCTACATTTCTTAAATTAAATGTATTTCCTTTAAATCTGTTTGCATCTCTTCTTATCCTTTATTATGAAAAATGATAGTTTAGAGTGCACAGTATACATAGTTACTGCTTTTTAAACATCTTTATTTTAGCCTAAGCCAACCAATCTTTTCTATTTGCTGACAGATAACATTGCTAATGCAGTTTCACTTTGAGAAAGGCACATCAACACTGATTGCAGTATTTCACATGAGGAATTCTCTGTATATGGTCCTATATAGAGAAAGGATATTTTTACTGAAACATTCATAAATAACTATAATATTTTTTATTCTTTATTGTATTTGCAGGTGACTCCAGTGGCAGGAAGGAATGATGCATCTGACTCCATGTTCTCAGAAGGCTAATTTATTACTTTATTATACTATATTATATTAAAGAATATTTTACTATGGTATACTATACTAAAGAATACAGAACAGATACTTAATCAATGTTAAGAAGATAATGATGAAAACTCATGACTCTTTCTAGAGTCCTGACACAGCTTGGCACTAACTGACCAATGAAACAAAACAACTCACACTGGAAACCAATGAAACAATCACCTGTAAGTAAATAATATTTAAACACATTCCACACATAAACACAAGACAAGAGAAGCAAATGAAATAAGAATTGTTTTTGTTTTTCTCTGAAGTCTCTCAGCTTCCCAAGAGAAAAATCCTGAACAAAAATATTTTTTCAAGAAATGTAAATGCCAAAGTTTTTAAGTTAACTTATGCCCAAGACTGGGGAAAAGCAGTAGAGCTATTTTTCCAGTTTGATTTTGTAAGGCTATTTCTTCTAAGTAATAATAGCATCTGAAACTATGTATCAAACTATTTTGGATTTTCTTTCCCTTTTTAACATATTTTAATGCTATTTCAGAATACTTCTTTCAGCATGCCTTCTTTTACCTCCATCTCTTGTCAACTCTTCTAACTTCACTGGGTCTCCCTGAGCTGGTTCACAGCTTTCTTTGATTTTGCCTAACCAATATAACTGTGTATTATCTGAAAAATCTGTTTTCTCATTGATCACATATTTTTATCCAGCAATAGATAAACATATTAGGCAACGTCACTTCTACCGTGCCACAAAAGGGCTTCTGCAATGCTGAACACAATCCAGGAGCCATCTGTTAGCAATCTCTTAGCCAATTTCTTACCCAGGCCAGTCATACACCTCTAATCCTACTTGCAGTTAGTTTCCAGAGTATAATCTTAACAAAAAGTTTGTCAAAGGCTTTTGAGTCAATAATTATAGCTGGCAGTGATCCATTGTCCACAGTTTGGAGGTTTCAAAAACAATTACCTGTGACTGTAAAGGTATGTTTTTTCTCTCAAACTTGGATGATTTAGAAACAGGGATGATTCAGTATTTTATATTTTGTCATTATTTCAAAATATATACATGATGGCACAAAGAAAGCTCACTGAAATAAAACTTACCTACTGCCTTCAAAATAAATTACTGATTTACTATTTTACTGACTGAAACGATCTGTACTAGTTCTGTTGAGATGAGTCTGTCTTTCTAATAATTCTTTTATATTTTTAATGAATTCTTGGATGATTGTTGTGAAAGACTAAAGCACAAAAAACAATTCCACAGGTTCTCAGTCACTCTTTCCCAAATTGCAATAGAAATGTCTCCCGTTTTTCCCTACTACATATACAACCTGCAGCACTAACTTTACAGGGCAACAGCCTCAGTTCTTTGGGACAGTTTTGGGTCATTTTTTTCCCCACAGAGATGGATCTATAATAACATGACCACACAAAATGCTTCAGAGGCAAATTCAGGCAGAGAGTGAAAATTATGTCACCACAGGTCTAATATTTTTCTGAAGGCTTGCTGCCCTGCTCCATTTCTGAGTTAACTGCCAGGGCTAGTTGTCCCACTGGCAGCAAATGGGCTACAATGGGCTGCTGTCTAGTCAATATGCTCCTGAGAAGCCATGCTGCTAATTTGTCCCTTTTTTATACAGAATTGCTATGAAAAGCCATGCTATGATTTGACAGGCGAAAAAAATCATATCGTATTAATATAAATTCTATGTTAAAACAGTTGTTCTGTTTTGTTATCTTTCTGTGTTAACAGAAAGGAAAACAGTATAGACCAGCAGGCTGACAGTTTTTGGAGAGTAAAGTTCTATAGCAAATCCTTTGCTCCTTCTAATTCATTGACTTCTTGTATGTCTGATGGCATTGTATCCTCTAAAATGATATATACTTTTTGGCTCTTTGCAAAGATAATCTAAAAACTTCTGTTTCTGAAAGTTTTACTGGAGCAAAGGAACTTCTGAATTAAAAAGTTCAGATTGAAATTAAAAGATCACAGGTCCTGAGATTACAGAGTTGAGTACGAAAAATAATCCATCAATACAGGCAGAAGAATCTATGAGCCTCACAGGATTATCACCAGTCATCTCAGACCATGCAGAAGTTAGCATGGTCAGATAACAAGAAATTTTTTAGTGTTTTTTCAAATCAGTAAGAAAAATAAGACCATGCAATTTTTTACTGAATATACCATATCTGGTAAAGTCAGTATAAATATAGCTTTTACAAGCTCATGTTTAAACTCTTAAAAATCTGATAGAGAAGAAAAAGAGCAAACTGAGGGCAAACAGCATTGAGAATCTCTCTATTTTTTACCCTACAGATAGATCAGTTTTGCTTTCAGTAAGGACATGTCTTTTATTTTTGAGTCCAAATAAACCAAAAAATAGAGGCATTTAGTACATAACACTTTAGATAAATCAGAAGTTTTTGCTAGAATATAATGACCTACAGGAAGGAAAATTTTAACCACATGCTGTTCAACAAATTTAGTGAAATTATTTTAGACACATTTAAAGTTCCTTATTTGCTGCAACTTACTTATGCTTTCCTTTCTTTGTTTTACGTAAAGAACTTTCAAAATCCTCTTCCAGAATTCTCTTTTGTGTGTCTTTTTGTTGTTTATTAGACAGCTCTGTAACTCTGTAAACATTGGAAGTTTAAAAACCAACATATTCTGATGTTGTGGTTGATATTAGAAAAAAATGAATTGTATTACACTCCTCTGAATTATTTTTCTGAAATTTGCCTCAATAGCACAAGAAAGTTTCATTCAAAAGTAGTGTCTAAAATGCCAATATATTGCTATATTTCTGTTCTTACAGACTTTGACTTTTGAAAATACATGATTATAATGAGCCACATATGTGTGACTAGGAGCAAATTTCTTTTGATAATAGTTAAGTATTTTGAGTTTGAAGAAATGCAGTTATTGTCCTGCAAGTGTAGACTCTGCTTTTCAGTCTGATTTGGGGATGTGTTTTTTTCTTTTTAGAGCAATATTCTCTTATGATAAATTCTTAAAGTACTTGGATGACACTGCACTACAACTTCAGAAACGAAAACAATCTGTCAGTTCACATCTCATAAGGAAACTTATTGTGGATAATTATGAAGGAACATAAGGTTAAGGCAACTCATTATAGTGTCAAGACACTGCCAATGTATGAATGTCACCCTTTTAAAATTAGAAATAAACAAAAATAGGTAGTAACAAAAATACTTACTATACAAGATTTTGACTCTTCAAAGATTTTAAGCTGTTTGGGGTTATGGATGCTTGATCTATCACACACAAATAAATACTATGGTAACATTACCACAGACTCCCAGAGCTGTCCTCTTCCAGCCAGAGACTGTGCCCTGTTTGGCCACAAGTGTTTTTAATAACACTGAGAGTTTTTTGCAGGTAGTCAGTGGGCAGGTCTGTACTAAATGCTGCTTGGGTTTGCTTCTGGGATTCTGCCTGGTATGGCAGGATTCCTTTGAAAGTAAGAGTACAAGAACTCTCTTTGGCTTGGCTTCAGTTTCTCTGTTGGATGATCAAAATAGAATTTATAGACAGCCTTAACCCAGTGCTTACTGCAGTTGGTAAAAGCAATAAAAATCTAAATATTTAAATATCATTAAGTTTTGGGGACAAGGGTGGGAGAGGAGGAAGAACAAAAGGAGGAAGGGAGGAAGGAACTGCAGGATGGTATTTCCAAATATTCCAGATTTTATCATGGGGGCTGGGACTATAAGAATGAAGTCTCATAGGGAGGAGCAGCTATCATTTCATTACATTCAGGGAATGTAATAAGGATACACTTGGCTGGCAATAGTTATGTTTGTTCTTTAGAAAAAATGTCTTGATCACTGAAGAAAATAATGAATGGAATTGCTAAAAGAAAAAAATTAGGCAGAAAAACATGAGAGAACCTGAGGCAATCAAAGTAAAGAGAATTAACTGCCTCTCTTCCTCCAGAAATGTAAAAAAGGAAAATACTAAAAGAACGTTAAAGGGAAGCATAAAAGCAAAAACGTTGATTTTTTTAAGTATGCAACTTAAGAAACAGGAAAATAGATGGCTATCCATTAGAAAGTGACTAGAAACACACAAAGGAATAAGGGAGGTGGCAAACATCACAGTAAAAAATTTAAGTGGCAGGGGAGATGAAAACGACTGCATCACATATATTGCAATCTAAGGTTCCTTGGTCAAATAATCACCACCTGAACCTTTTCCAGGTCAGATTTTAATTCCCCCAGTCTGCAAAGAGTGACACCCTTGTATAGCTTTATATTCATCAACAGGGAAATCCTCTGGCCTCAGAAAGACTACAGCCCCACAAGAACTTATACAAGTACACATGCACAGCACCAAAAGACCATGGAGGAAGCAGAGAACAAGTTTGTTCTACATTGTCTTTGGAGGAAGAACTTTTGCAAGAATTCAGGTGGCTAAGTAGATGCAGGGAGTGATGGTAAGGTGCATTTAGAGCATTGCAAATGATGTCAGAAACTGAGGTGTCAGAGTATTAGTGAAGAACGGGGTTGCTTTCTGAAGTAAATCCACATTAACTAGCAAATACCTTCCCATCATAGCTGTGTAATCATTTGACTTGGTGAGATTAAAAGAAACTACCGAAGGAATTTATTTGCCTTAATCACTAGATTTAAGTTTCTTACTATGCTATTAGAATTTTAAACCTATTTAATACATAAAGCAAATAATGCTTCATCCTAAACTGATTAGAAAAAACAGATTATTAATGGGAGGAAAAGCAGAAGTAATGGTGCTTAAATGCTTTCCAAGGATCAGAGGCATAACATGAAGCTAAGGTTTCAGGTGGGCTTAACATGATGCTGGAAATGAAAGTAAGCATATGAATGAGCTGTTGCTGCTGACTAGCAGCCACCAAATGGTTGGTGACCAGGAATGCTGTCAGAATGGAGGCCCAGTGGGCAAGGTATGGAAGGGTGGGAAAGCAGACAAAAGTTAAGCATGGTGAGGGAGCAAGTTGGTGTGGGGAGCATTTAAGCACTGGAGAAAGGTCTGGAAATGCTTTGACAGCAGAGAGACCTGCAGGGCATCCACTGCTGTCCATGAATACTCTGCTGTCTGAGGGTATTCCCATTGCAAAGCACCAGGTGTGACCTCCTTCCATGGTGTGCCTGCAGGAGCAGGAACTGCTTCGGGGACCCACAGAATGACACAAAGCCCGAGAAGAAGGGTGGGCAGTAGTTTGGAAGGAGTCCTGAGGAGAATTCCTCCACCCCTCTGCATGAGAAGCCATTCTTAGAGAGGGATGAAATAGACTCATCACTCCACAGAGACCTGCTTTCAGCTCTCATTATTCAGGACTGGTTTGCTGTGAATTATGTGCAAGGTGCTTAGGGAAAAAATGCATCTGAAATCAAGTATGAATCAAGTACGAATCAAAGATCCATACAGCATCTCCTTCATGTTATGAAAAGAGGCAATGACAAAGGCACATTAAGCATCTAGTTTCCCTTTGCCTTCTGTGTCCTCATCAGGTCCACAAACAGCAAGTATATATCTGCTATTTTGGCAAGGCAACCACTACAGCAAAAAAATGATGCTTTGAAATTTCCAGTGGCCCCCCTACCATTCTGTCTGAGTCTGCTGTTTGGTCATTTTCTTCCATTTCAGTGTGTTGGTTTTTGGTTTTTGTTAGTTTTTTTTCCCTAGCTGCAACCTTCACTGTGACTAATTCAGTAAGAAATAAAGCCAGCAAAAATGAATAATTTGCTCTCTTCTATTGATTTGGACAAACAATATCAGTCTGCAAATGCTTCCATCATCATATTCAGAATTGTAATTTCTCTTTTTCGTTTTCAGTGACAGTTTGTGTCAAACCTATCACAAATCCCTACAGTGTTTTGAAGACAAAACTGCAGTGATGACTTTGGAAGACCATGACATCTATATAATACTGTTAACTATCTATGACGTTACCAGTTGCATTTGCCCATTGTTGCTGATACTCAACCTTTACTTTCCTTCTAAAATTTGAAAGTGCTTTTCAAATATATGTTACAGCATGATCAAACAAATTTAGGTAAGGTTGACACTGACAGTTTCTTTGTTTGGCATTGATTTTTCCCAAACAGAAATGCTATTAAAGTTAAGCAAAAGGCACTTTTCTCAAGTACAGTTTTAGCACTCCTGTTGATTCAATTGAAATGTCTATACTAATCAGTACAGACCTTGCTGTAAACAAACTTGAAATATTGTACAGCTTCAGAAAGTTTCTTGCCACAAAAACACTTCAAGGTGGAGAAAATAGCAGTGTGCATATGTCTGTCATGCCACTTATTCAGATTTCTCTCTTTTTTGCTGTGAATATCGAGAAACCAGCTGTGGTATAAATTAACCAGGTTGTGCCCTCAGTGTTTCTGTCCATTGGGAGAACATGCTGTGGTGGGAGTCATAAAATTCTTCAAGTTGGAAGAGGGCCGTAAGGATCACAGAGTCCAGCTCCCTGCTCCTTCCAAGACTGCCTAAAATTAACCATATGACCAAGAGCATCATCCAGACAGTCCCTTGGCTCTGCCAGGTTAATGCCGTGACCACTTCGCTGGGGAGCCAGTTCCAGTGCCTGTTATGATCCTGTTACTGAGAGATGCCACTGCCTGAATTAAGGTGCAAATGTGACCATATGCCAAAGTCAATAATGTGGATTTAATTGAACAATAAAATGTGAGTTGGAGAGAGAGAAAGAAATGGAAAATGGAGGAGGGAGACAGACAGACAGATCAAGCAGAAGATAGTCACCACTCAAGGATCCAGTGGCATCCTGTTGATCCTTAATCACCCTGGGCTTCTCAGGAGTGGGAGTCCTGAGGCTGTTCAAAACTTTTACTTATACATATTAGCAAACAACGAAATTAATTAATTAATAATTAGTGCTCATTGGTGTTATGCCCCAGTCTGCTTGGGGGGTTTAGGGGAGTGTTGTTTGGTGTACCCTGGACAGTGTGTAGGAGAAACATCAAAATTCTCTGCAGGTTCAGTAACAAACTTTTACTTGCAAACTTCAGAACATTACAGTAAAATAAGGTCCTGGCCTTTAAAATGTAGCCATTTTGGTTAGAAATGCTGCAATATAAAAGTATAAAAATAGCACTTAAGAAAATGTATAAGGTAAAGGAAAGAAAGAGAAAGAAAGGTGTTGCAGTGGACCCGAGTGGGCTCCCGAGGGACGAGGACATGGGAGAGACAGGGATCNGGGTAAGTGTAGACAGGTACATGGTCACCACCCGTGAATTCTGTGGCAAGATCTGATTATTGCAGTTTTTATGTCCATTGGTCGATGTGTTGGTCACAGTCTTGTCAAAGTGATGGTCACAATCTTGATTCCTTTGCGTGGGGGAAGTCCCTGAAACACAAAATCTGGTGGGTTAATATGGGCTCAGGTTCAGTGAGAATGCCCAAGTTACCCCACTGGGGTGGTGAGTTTTACAATGGATTATGTAATGCTGTGGATCAAGGGGTATTTTGGGAATCTTTGATGGTTTATGACAATTTCTGAGACTTTACAGCTGCCTCTTACATTGGTGTAGTATCAGTTGTGTGAATTATGGCCCTTAAGCAGAGATGAACAACATCAGACCTACTGTGAATGTCCTGGTGGTTCCCCAGTGGGGAGTCTTCACAGCTGAGCCACTTGTGTATGGACACTGGCATGATGAAAAGCACTATTGAACCTCATGGGATTTGCCTCTTATCAGCGTCCTCCCTTGTCTTGTTCAACACTCAGCTGTTGCCTTCAGTGATGGGTGTGCACCTCCTCTTCACCTGGGCAGTCACTTCAAATGGCAGACTGTTCGAGTATCAACCATTAAGATTCCAGTCTCTCACAACTAGTCACACAGTTCCCTTATTCTGTTGGTTAAATGATTCCCTCTCTTCTCATACTAATTAGTCCCATGCTCAGTCTTTCTCTTCTTTAGAGTCAGTGGGTTCTGACTTGTAGTCACAATCTCCCCCTGCCAGAATTACCTTTTGCCCACTCAGAGCTGATTTCAGCACAGTTGTTGAGTTACCTTTCCTTGTGGTTGCATTCTTTATGTCCATTTATAGCGACATTCTTATCTCCCAGGTTTGTTTACCTCTCCCTCCACAGTGGCCTAATTTACAGTCCAGGTTTCAGGTATCCATGTAGAGACATATTTGGCAGTGGGGACTTCAGTGGTCACAGGTGCAATCTGTTCCATAACTTGAGGGGATCTTAGACCCTATGAGAGGTTGCTTCTTTACACGGTTTGCCACAGTGTGATTTTTTTGTCTGCATCTACTACTCAGGACGTGCTAGCCAGATCTCCATTACACCAGGCTTGGAGTTGGAGCCATCCTGTTGTTCCCAGTTTTGCTTATCTCATAACAAAGTCCTTCTGTAGTAGCAGTGTTTGAGACTGGCAATTGTGCTCTTTAAGTCCTTACAGTGTCCCACCACACTCAGTGAAGGAACTTTTCCTAATGCCAACCTGAATGTCTCCAGCTGTGGGCCCCCATGAGGAAGCAGTAGGGTCACTCGTCACCTGCTCTTCTCTAGGCTGAACAAGAAAATTTACCTCAGACCTTCCTTGTAAATCTGGCCCTCAAGATTTTTCACTTTCATAGTGGTCCTCCTCTGAACACATACAGTTTGATGCCCTTCTTCTGTGTATCCTACTTTCAGGGTTTCTCTAAATAGGATAATGCTGCCTGAATAAAGAGACCAGAGCAGAAGGGCTGCACAGGTGGAACAGGGCTGTGTTAGAAATTCCAGATGGAGAACTGGGACTTTTGTACAAAATGGCTCTGAGCCATAATAAATCCTTCTGCATGATCCAAAGAATCCAATTCTGTTAACATAGTATGACTCAGATTGCCTTAAATTGCTTGGGTTTTTTTTTTTTAGCTCAGATGTTGGCTGTGCTGTGAGAAGGCACAATGGCAGGTAGTCCCTGTCCAGGGCAAGGGCAAGGAAGGGCTACAGGGAGTGTGGTGGAGGGTGGAAGGGTGGGGAAAGTGGTGGTATGTAGCAGCTATAAGTGGTCTCTCGTCTAGGAACAGCATGGACTTTGCACCAGGGATATGCAACATGCAGGAAGGTGTACAGCTTTCAGCTGCAAAAAATTAGAAAATTACCCCAGGTCAAGATAAGGTGAGAAGGGTTTATTTTAAGGAGCAGACAGCATCCCACTCTGGAGCAGCTGGCTGGCATGGAATGCTGAAGAGAAGAAGTAGACAAAATTTGAGGTAATGGTCACCAAAGCTCATAGGGTGTGGAATGTTCCTGAGCATCTGTGGCTGGGCAAGATCAGAGTCTGATTTGATAACTCTGATCTGTAAAGGAAACACATATGTTGTAAAGTTGCTTGAATTATATACTTTTTAAGAAAGTAAAAGCACATGATAAATAGAAACAATTACTGCAAAAAAGCTGTGCATAGTTGGACCCTGTCTTTTAACCTTGCTGGAAATCTTTCATTGTCTCACTGTTAGACTTTGAGAAGATTTAACCCCTCTGTCAGTTTTCAAGTTCCTAACTTGGAGGTGATCAGTCTCAGTGTAGTACTGCAAGGATAGCTAACAAACAGCTATAAAACACTAAACACTGTATGGAAGATAAAAGAATCAACAGAAAAATTTTAATAAATTACTTGAATAAATAACATAAAAAAGAGTATAAGGTACTTCATTTACCTTGTCACTTTATTGGCATGCTTTTCATCCATCTGGCATTTGTTTTCACAGATTGTGATCTCCTTGGAAGAGGATCAGTGTCTGTCCAAAAAACATGCCACAAAGTTGAAATAATATTGTGAAGTAACTGTCATAGCTGTTGAAAATGTACCACCTATCATAACTGAGCATGTTTGTGAGGCTCTGAGTGTGCTCCTTCCCCCATGACTTCCATGAGGTGAGGAAGCACTCCTCCATTCATCCCACACAAGGAGTTAGATATATGTCCCACACAAGGACATATAACAATGAAGACCTGGAAACTATGTCAGGGCAAGGAAACCTCAGCAATCCCAAAGCCCAGGAATAGCACTCAGGTGGGGTGGCACTCTTCAGACACCTTTGCTCAGACAAACCACCCAGAGGAGGCCAGCAGATGTCACACAAAACCTACAACAGGACTTGTGTCTTTCTGAGCTGATGGGCCCAACAAGTACTCTGGGACACCCCATGTGTCAGGGTTTAACACAACATGCCTATGTTTAGCACTCCAGGTCCATGTTTGAGCATTTGTACCAAGCCTCACAGCCCCCCTTAAAGCACTAACAGAAAACATGACCTTTTGAAAAATTAATGGCACCAGGGAGTGTGGAGCAGCAATCATCATTATTTTAATCTGCTTAGATGCTGGTGTCAGGCCAAAAAGCCTATAAAGCATGAGGGCTGGCTTCATTTCTGAAAGGAGTAGAAATCCCAAAACACTGCAATGACATCAGGCATTTCAGATGGAAACTAGACAGATTCATTACCTTGTCACAGGTGACATTCAGCCCACAGATCTCTCTCTCGTTGGCTCTGCCATCAGCCACAGCCTCCTTTCTGTTACATGATTTTCTAGCATTACTTGCTATTATCACTATTACTTACTATTCATGGAGAGTTGATGGCATACTCCAAGATGGACTGATGTGCAGGAGAGTGTGTGCACTCTTTTTTAATGGATAGGGAGTCTATTAAGCAGACTGCTTGACAGTTTTTCTACCTATAGCTCAGCATCTAACCTGACATAAGTCCGTAAACTTCAAAAACCCCGTGGCATTGCCTCATTGATGACACACACAGCTTGCTTTTCTTCTGCATTTCTCCTCAGCCTCAGCAATGAAGACAGATTAGTCTCACTCCTGGTGTGATTTTAACAGTGATAAGAGTTAGTACACCAGGTAAGACTTAATATACCAGCAGGACATCTGTAATGACAGAAGTAGAGCTTCCATAACAAACTAAAATGACCAGACCTTAAGCCCAGTTGCCAGCAACTCCCTGGATGCTCTGGCGTCTGATCAATACCTGGATTAGCTGTCCATGTTTCAATTAAGCCCCAATAAGACAGTGTGAGGCTGAAGTAGCTGCCAAGAGAACGATTTGGGTCAGGAGCAATGGCCAGTGCACAGGCCAGAAGCTGAGTGCCCCACTTGCCCAGTGCAGGGTTAACACCCAGGTGTGTGACTCTACAGAGAGTTTCATACCTGTGTCACAGGATGGTGCTGCTGCTCAGCCAATGCACAACTTAAGCCTTTGTTGGCAGCAACAGAAACCTACTGCTGTGCCAATGTATTGATTCACGTGTGCACACGTTTATTTTTCTTAGTGTTCTGTAGCAAAGGAGTGTTTTAGGGTCACTTGAAGAATCACAACAAAGGCATAGGCAAAAGCAGGTTTAATATAAAACAGGGGGTGTGATGTAGTTAATTTACAAAGTTCCCTCTACTGCTTACTACTAATGTTCTGGTTAAAGCACACTGAAAAAGAGTGAAATAAAACCTAAAACCAGTCAATTGAAATCCAAAATCAACCCAAAACTTACCTCTGTGGAGGCTGGGGATAAGGATAGGAAAGGGGTAAGGACAAACAGGAATAAGGAACACCCTCCCATTGCACCACAAGTTTCAGAATACACTCCTTTGCTAAACTGTGCCCCAGACTTGACCAACAGTTTAGGCTTACAGCTTTAACAGCACTTAAGAGCACTTAACCACTGACAGGTTAAGTTAAACTATTTATCTAAAGATTCATATAGAATTTACTATAACTTATAGGTCTAACTTACAAATCTGAAGTACTTAAGAATCCAGGAGAGCAGCATTCCATGTACACAGCATATTCACACCCTCATGCACCCAGACCTAAAGAGTCTGTGCAAGACAGTCACAGAGTACCTGTGACAAATTCCCCTCAGATTTGGTGAAGGACACACATCTGATACCTTGGGATTCTCCCAATGGGCAAAGGGCTGAGTCTGGAGAAGTGGAGGTGTCAGTCCAGGCTCCATCATTGTCGTTCAGAGATTCTCCAAGTTTAGCAAACTTGAGAGTTCTCTGGCTCTTAGAGGCCCCACATAGAGGGAGGTGCTGGTCAGTCTCTGCTCTCCAGAAGAGCTCAAAGGGTCTCACTTTAGACCATTGTTTATAAAGTCACAAGAGAGTGGGCTTCAATCATAATAATTTTTCATCCTGATTGCAATTTGGGCTAGTATATTCTTTGAAAGTTTGATAACAAAATTGTTATTCTGCTTGGGTTCTTTTCCAGGCAAGATAAATAAGTTTCCAATGCTTTTCATTAAAAATCAGGAGCTCATTAGACAGTACTAGTTCCTGGGAACAGACTGATTTTGATAAGCTCAGGAGGAGCTCAGCCCAGGTGCTGTTTGTGAAGATCGAGGCCTAATGAGCATTTCTCAGATCACAGTGAGGCCCCAGGAGGAATGCAAGGGATGCACACCACATGTACACATATGCCACTGCACATCTCTGTAGTGTAGATGAATTAAAATTAATTACATCCAAATCTTGATCACAGAGAAGTTCTTTGAGTTCTTTAAAGCACTTTTCTCATGACAAACCCCCCAGGATAACACCACTTTGTATCAAGTAGGTTTACTCCAGTAACAACCTACAACAAGAAGAATATTTTCATTTCTTTAGTGTGATTTCCGTTTCCCATATATGTTTCTTCAACTCAGCTGAGGAACAGATTCTGAACTTTGTTTATTCATGGTTTTGTATTTATTAATCATATATATGCAACACTTTACAGAATTTGGTATTCTGCTGTCAAAACCATTAGAAAAGCATGAATGCATTGTACATGGTATCATATATTGGCTTTACAATTTGGTGTCACTCTTATGGTTTGGAGGTATGTCTAATATTCCAGGTGTTCTACACATTGTACACAAAAGAAGACTGAAATAGAGGTGTTACTGCATGACCAGTAAAGGATGATCCAGCCACCCACCTTAGATTCAGCTGTGAGGAGAAACAGCCCTGCAAAGACCCATTTAACTTCCAGGCTTGTTTCTCTTCAGCTCAGAAAAGAAAGTTTTCCCATGAAGGCAATTTGCAGGCTCTTCCTCCTTGCCCAGATCACTCTTGATGGGCATTGGTGAACAAGCCAGCCAAAGCGCAGATGCTGGGCACCACTTGTCAGTGTGAGGGAGAGACCTGAGAGCCTGTGGCACCTTCCAGCTTCCTTTACCTTTGGGTAATTCAGGGAGTTGCAGAGATGTACAGCAGGAAAATGTCACATATTCAAGTCCAGACTGCCAGCTGGTGTTAAAACCTCAGGCTTCCTTTTGCTGTCCCTTTTGCTTGAGGGTCTATTTATGTGCCTGATAAAACTGTGAGGCAAACCAAAGATTTTCTTCTGAGAGCACTCAACAGATGAGCAGCTGAAGGGAAAGAGCTGTTTGGACATGCCAGGCCCAAGAGACCCAGGAAAAAGCTGGTGAGTTTGCTGTTCTCCTTGGCTGTGGGTGAGCCTCCTGCTGGTGTCAAGCATCTGTTCTCATCCTGAATCACTATGGGAAGCAAAACATGAGCATGGGGTGAAGACCCCAAATGACATAAGCATTACTGTGTATCCTACCTAAGACAATGTCAAATTAACATTCAAACCTGACACCCACTTGGAGAAGATTAAATTATTGCCAGTTTAAAATGGCATTGGATACTGGAAAAACCACCTTTCTCTTACCCTCTCCTGCTACCAAAATAATGGATGGGTTCAGCTTTGGCCATAGCAGGTCTGGCTGGAAACCAACTGGAATTGGCTGTGCCTGATAGAGGGGCAGTTCTTTATGTCTTCCCACAGAAGCCACTCCTGGAATTACACAGGCCCAATACATAAACCCAATTCAACTGTCTTTCAAGATGTGCTGCTGCAAGTCTCAGGCTGCTGTGGAATACAGCTGCCCTATTCCATTATATGAACAAGAGGGCAGCTACCCACTGTGCAGATCTTGAAGATGTAGTGTAAATCAAATCTGAGTCAGCAGCTTTGCACTCTACTCCTTTGCTAACTGGTTAACAAAGCAGTAGCTATGAGCATTGTTTTCCAAGAGAAATGCAGATTTTAATTTGAATACAGTTTCCTCACCCTGAACAATTCTCCCTCTCACACACATTCACAGAATTCACAGAATGGCTAGGTTGGAAGAGACCTTAAAGATCATTGAGTCCAACCCAATATTAGTCAATGAATATTATTCTAGAAAAAGCAGCAGATCCTGCTATTCCAACAGTCATGTCATATTCCAGTGTGCGAAAAGATTGTGGTTTCTTTGGAACAACACTCCTTCTCCTATTTTTTCTGAGGAACTGTGGTTTACTGGTTTCTCCTATTGACAACCTTCATTTTGTTTTCTCTCCTGGAGACTTGTCATGCTTCCACAACCAAGAACAGAAACTGCATGCCTGGCTCTATATTGAGTCACATGGGAATTAAATTTAAGGGATCATTAGCACAGAAGCTTTCTGTCCTACTGTAGTTGCTGCCCAGTGCACTTAGGCTGTTGCCAACTTCTTCTTACTGCAAAAGTAAACCTCTGAACTGTTTTCTTGGTGTTTTCTTCCAAAGAAAAGAAGGAACCCCAAACTTCTGCTGTATCATGTGAAGGTTCTGTGCTATGGGAGTCAAACACCAGGGAATGGTCTGGGGACACTGTGTAGAAGGCATGGACTCCACACCTGAAATTCTAATTAACGCTAACATTTAATTTCTCATCAGTACTGTTCAGTATCCTTATCAGTAACATGGACATCGTGGGATTGAGTGCACCCTCAGCAAATTTGGAGATGACATGAAGATGATTAGTGCCGTTGACAGAGCTGAAAGACTGAGAGTATTATAAGACTGGTAAAACATTGGAAAAGGTTGCCCAGAGAGGCTGTAGCCACATCTCTGGGAACATTAATTCAGTTTGTAAAGGGCCCTGAACATCTACTGGAAATTGAAGACATCCCTGCTTAATAAAGGGCAGTTGCTCTTGATGACCTTTACAGACTTCTTTCAATCCTGACTAGTCTTATATTAGGATTTCCACAACTTTAGGAAGACTAAAACTGTGTAACAAACCAGACTAGAACTGTGTAACAACCAGCTATGTTGTAACTTTATGTGCTGAACGTGTGTTTCAGAAAGGAGCCATGGCTCCTTTTCCTGTCCCTGGGCACTGCTTAGAAGAGTCTGGCACCATCCTTTGGCACCTGCCTTTGAGATATTCATACACATTAATGAGATTTCCTCTCACAAAGCTGTGGATGACTCATGCTATACTTAAATTTGAACGCACTAATGCTGGCTTAACCTAGTGCATAAAATGAGAACACCTGTGTGTCAGACTAAGACCCACTTGTGGGAGACCTTGTTGAGCCTCTTAGAAGACGAGCTGCCTGGAAGGAGATTGTAGCAAGGGGGAGGTCAGCCTCCTCTCCCGTGCAACAAATGACACGGTGAGAGGAAATGGTTTAATGTGCATGGAGAGGTTTCAACTAGATATTAGGAAAAAAATTTTCACAGAAAGGGTGATCAGATATTGAAATGGGCTTCCCAGAAAGGTGGTGGAATCACTGTCCCTGGAAGTGTTTAAGGAAAGACTGGATGTGCCATGGCCTGGTTGACAGGATCATAGATTGGACTTGGTGATCTTGGAGGTCTTTTCAACCTAAATGATTCTGTGATTTTGAGCTAAGGGATCATTAAACCCACAGGGTGTGCCCCGCTCCTCCTGAAGGGGAAGGAAGATTCATAAATGCTCATGGCTGAAAAGAACAACAAAAGTCAGAGGGTCTGCAAATAATCAGAAAGTTTTATTAGTAAATTACACACTCAACATGGAAATTGGTCTTCTAGTCCCTGACCTACTATATAAGCATGTGGCAATGGGTTTTAGATAAAGAAGTAGTGTGAAAGGGAAGACTAAAAGTAAGATGCGAACTAAAGTGGAGAAGAGAGAAAGAGAGAAAAAGAAGAGATCACCGCTCCTGGATCCAGCATTGATCCACCTGAAGGGATGTCATCCTGGTGTCAGAATCGATCCAGCAGTATCCATCCAGCCAACGGGACATCCTGTGGGCACTGCTTGGGCTTGGGGGATACTTTCTATGGCCTGAGTTCCCCGTCCTGAAATGTTTCTCACTTTCTATGCAATCAGTTATCATTTCTCACTTTCTATGCAATCAGTTATCATGGGCAGGCTGTTCTTTCAGACCATTTATGGAAATGGGTCGGAGGGTTTTGGGGATGTTGGGTGGTCTGTGTTCCTCTCCATAGTCCATGCCCTCCTTCTTGGCCTCATCCCTGCTCTTGCCGCGTCTGTGTTGCGCGCATCTCCAGGGTCGATAAGAAGGATATTTTTCCCCGGAAAGTGCATGTCAGATCCGCATGGCCACCTTATGTTTCTCCGGGCACCTCTCGTTCTTTCTCACGGATTCCCCACGGGGGGCGGCCCGCCGGGACAATGCCGGCAGCGGAGCCGGCACTCGGGCTGCCCACACACCCGGGCGGGCCGGGCCGCCCTTCGCCC
>VYZP01043604.1:18451-41167 GCA_013400635.1 Hypocryptadius cinnamomeus
CGCGCCCCCCGGCCCGCCGTTTCACTGCGGTGCTCAAGCGCCGGGGAGAAAAGTCCTTGGAAGAGCACGGACTGCTCCGTCGCTGCCTGTTGCCCTCCAGCGCTGTGCAGCTACGTGCAGAATGATTTGAGAGTGCCAGAACGCGCCCGCAGCTTCTCGTTAAGCCGTGTGCGGGCAGCTTGCTCCTCATTGCCCATGTAAACAATGTCCTGCAGAAACACTCCGCCCTCTTTAAAGGCAGGAAGTGCTTTTGGCTCTTAAGAGTGCTGCGTTATTGTGGCGGTGTTACAGACTGCTTGGCTTCTCTCGGGTTTAAAACATGAGCTGCTGACGTAAACCTCCCCCGTCCACGCGTGATAGCGAGGGAACTGTGCGACTGGTAGGATTTAAGGAAGCAGCTGAGTACAAGGCTTTTTCAGTAATAGCTGGGAAACTGAGTATAAGCCTCCATAAATAAAAGTCATTTTAGATCTTAATTAAATTGAGGTGAATTAAGGAAAACTTGCAGTATCTAGGGTACTGTGTGTGGTTTTCTTTAAATAAAAGGAGCAGTTTATAGACACTTTAGTATCAAAAGTTTTATGAAATAGTTATTTACCTGAACTTGAATTATGTTAGTAGGCAGGTCTTTCCTTTCTGACCTGTACTGCAGTGGTTTTATTCAGGTCTTATAAAGAATACAGCCTTTAGCTAGGCTCCATCCGTGCATGCACTGGTGGAAGCACTAAGTATCCCTGCATAGCTGGACAGTACATTTTCCCCCCCTGTCTACATGTGGAAGGTGTGTTCGTTCTGCACTTTGGAGCACTGATAAGGAGTTGCTGTAATCATTGAATCCAGCAGCTGCAAATGGTATCTTACCATTTTTAGGAGGGCTGCCACATATGTGTGGAGCCCCACTGAAGTTGCTGACTTTATCCCTGCCTTCAGACTCCTTGCACTCTGAAGATTGTAGGGCTGTGCATTATCTTTAAAATGCAGTTCTGATGCTTATCTTAAAATCCCTTCTGATAATTCCCAATGTGCAAATGTCTGTCTGGTTGCAAGCAACCGAGAGTTGAATTAATTACTTTTGTAATTCTCCAGTAACTAGGTTTTTGCAAAGGACTGGAGATAAACAACTGGCTTGAAAATTTGCTTTATGTTGATGTTTGTTGCTTCATCCATGGCTTTTTGTAACTTCACCCAAAATTTTGCCTTCTTACTGTTTTAACATTATTTTCAAATTTATTTTATCTAAACTTATGTTTCAGAATTACTGTAAACTCATGCATGCTAGATAGTTGGTTTGAGTTGGTTTTTTTTTAAGATACTAACATGCTCTCTGTTTTACTGTTCATTTTGTCTGTTCTTTTTTTCCCATGTAAGAAAAGGATAATTTTGTATATAAGAATATGTACAAACTCCACTGCAGTCCCAAGTGCAAATATTTCTGGGGATATAGTTTTTTTAATATCCTCTGTTGCTCAACTGCCATAAATATTGTAGTTTAGTGCTTGTAATTTTCTAATGCAAGTATGGGATAAAATTCGTTTTTCAGATCCCGTGCATGGCATTTTCTCTATTTTGTGATTATCACTGCTGTATAATCTGGTTTTCTTTTGGTTTTTTTCTTTTTCAGAGCAGTTGAACAGATTTGCTGGCTTTGGTATTGGCCTTGCAAGGTAAGAATTGTGTTCAGTGACAAAGGGGTAGTAAAACTCATATTTGTCTTATAAACCCTACATACACTTCTTTAGTGTGTTTTTATTCCAGTGAGCCATTAAAATGTATTTAGAAACATACTACCCCCACTTAGATTTCTGTTTTCTTTAACTATTGACAAAAAAAAACTTTTGTAAATGTAAGGAACAGTATTTCATACGGATTGCTCAGGATGTGTGTATCCTGTGCAAGTAATCTGAAAGTAACACCAGAAAACTTCTTCAACATTTGCAGCTTTTATTAATATTTCTAGATAATACGAATATTTCCTAAGAAAGTGAAAATGTATTCAAGTGTATTAGCAAAGTACCCTTGGACCATAATGTTCATCTAACCAAGTGGTCTGAAGGCCATTTTATTCTTTATTATAGTGACCCTGATTATTGATAGTATTTTTGAGAAAGTGCTGGATTTTAAGATGCTGATGTCCAGGGAAAGTTTTACTTCTTTTGATAGTAGCAAACTACAAATTAGCTCAGTAGTTACAAAACTGCAATATTTTTCTATGCCACTTGTTCATCGGAAGTTCAGAAGTCTACCACAGATGATTCTGTAGCTTGTGTTTTTAAAAATCCTGGATGTTCTACTTTTCTAATCCATATCCCAGGTTTGAATAATTACGGGTAAGTACTCTGATCACTCAGGCACTTTGAGATGAAATTAATATTTTCTCTGTATGGCTGCAACCAGGAATTCTGCTTTGGAAGTGAGAACTTTCCTGTGAAGTTTTGATTGAAATATGACTTCTGGCAGTGGTAGGAGGTTTGGTTTGGGTCAGTAGTGTTTTCAGTGAAAAGGTAGTCAGCTGCTACTAGTCCTTCTCTGGCCCTCCTAAGGAGAGTCTTGGTTAATAATACAGTATGCAGAATTAGCACAAAACTGGGAACTAATCCTCTCATAATTGTGGTTGTGATTTGTTTTGTACTATGATGCTTTGAGGAGGATGAGATCAAGAAATTTTGTATGGTTTTTTGCTTATAAAAATATGTGCGTACTACATATGTATGGGGCATTTTCATAGTGAATGTGTATGTCAGATTTCATGTAACTTGTTCCTTGGGAGGCTGTTGGGTAGCCATCAAAAACATGCCTTGTTAGTTCACTAGAAAATACATTGCTTTTCCAAATACTGATCTGCTGTTGTTAGAGACAATTAACAAGCCTTTTCTAAGGAATTTTTAGTGGCTTCTCATGCATTAAATGCAATTTTCCTTTAAAGCCTTTTTACAGAAAATGTGTTGGCACATCCTTGCATTGTTCTACGTCGTCAGTGTCAGGTATGTCTTTTATATTACCTATTCCAGGCAAAGCTCCTGTGTGCTGTCATATCTCTCTATGAAAGTATGTATTACAGGACACTTTGTAATTTTTAGGGGGCCTCTGCTACATTAACAAGTTTTTAATTGTAGAATACATGTTTTGTGTTCTGCAGTTTAGCTTATTTTGAAAAATCTTGCTCATTTTTGTTTGGGTAGTGGAAAACAAATTACAGCAAGTAAGTGTTTTGGGGTCCAAAGAGCAACTTTCAGATCCCCATTTACGAGCAGGATGCTTTGTTTTGTAGGTTCTGATTTATGTATAGTTTATTGTTTAAACTTTCAGCATCTGAATACTTTAAAGGGCTGCCCATTTCCCTAAACTTCAGTAAGGGAAATATTTTTAGTTTATCTTTACAGAGATAAAATTCTTATATTTGAAACGCCTTTATCCTTCAGAGTTGTATTATCTGCAGGTGTGTTTCTAAGACTGCCATTATTTGTATTTTAACAGGTTAACTATCATGCACGGAATTATCATCTCACGCCATTTAGTATTGTCAATATCATGTACTGCATCAATAAGACACAGGTTAGTATTTGGTGTCAGGCTGTATGTGAGCACTGAGAGTTCCTACAGCATGTTTGTACATTGAAATCTCTTAAGTGTTTATGTAGCTGGTGCTGGAAAGCATGGCTGTTCTGAGGGTTTGTTATTTTTATGGTTACAGAACCATTATTTTTTTCACAAATGCAGTGCTTAGTGGGGAAGGATTTGTGGATGTTAGAAAACAAAAAGTCCCTGAATTTTTTTTTCATTAGGTTTCTAAAAGATCATTGATCATTATGTGGATAAAGTTATTGTTGAATGACTCCTTCCAAAGGAAGTACTGAATACATTTCCAATTCTGCAGGGGAATGGCAATCCTTAAACTCAGATCAGAAGGCAGGAAGAAATTCTTAATTCTGAATGTCTTATGGGTGTACTTTTGACATCTCAAACTCATTTTGTCCATAAAAAGTTGTGTTAAGTTTATAATACAGAGTATTAACAGTGGGACATGTGCCTCCAAAATTATTGACAGGTCTTTGAAATTATTGAAAAACAAAAACTTCTTCATAGTTTAAAAAATAAGTTGTTACCTGAGTTTAATGACAAAGTTGAACAGTAGAATTGTAGCCCTGTGTGGTCTGAATTTACTGAAATTTTTTACTAATAAGTTGAAAATATTTTTGAGTTTTATGTTGGGTATTTCAACACACAGGGTCCAAGAGCTCTCTGGAAAGGAATGGGCAGCACTTTCATTGTTCAGGGCATAACCCTGGGAACAGAAGGCATCATCAGTGAATTTACACCTTTGCCAAGGTATTGCATGGTTTTTTTTAGCACTTCTAACAAATCAATAAGTTGTTGACTTATTTTCAAAGTGTTAGTAAAGCTGTTTGAAAAATACTACCTCATGAGAACAACCAGACATTAAATAGGTGTTTCCAAACACAGTGTGGTTGTCTTGGAAAAGAAGACCTTATAATCCATAAATAGTGAGAGACTCTTTCTAGTAACTTTATTTTTTTGTGTCTGCTTACTTGTCTGGCTTAGACATGCTGCAGCAAATTAGTCTTTGGTATTCAACTCTGTAATGAAAAAAAAAATCATAGTTTTCTTCTTTTATTTAGGTTTTTATTGTGTGGTAATAGCAAATACCATACCTAATGTGAAAATTCCTGATCTTATTAATCTAAATACAGAAAACTTGCACAGCTAATGAGCTAGCACTGACATTTTGCTGAATATTTGCACTGTCCTTGGTAGGAGGGAAAACAGAATGGCCTGCATTAGTGAATGAGAAGACGCGGTAAATGGACATCCATGTAACTGGCAGCTTTGTCTTCTGCCTTCCTTGACCAACAGCTATGTGTACCTTGTTCAGTATTCTCATAAAAAAGACGTTACCACTAAAAATTACTGATTTCATTTAAGGAGATATTCATCATTCTACATCACTGTGTCAACCTTCTGCTGAAGAAGTTTAGTAATTTTTTACTAAAAATAATCAGGGACATGAGAATTACCCTGGGTTTAAAAAGAAGAAATATGGTTAGGATGAATCAAATACTGTTATGATGCATGTATCCATACTAATAAAAGTAGGCATTTGCAAGTTCAAAAGCATTAGCAAAAGTATTTCATGTTTAAATTGTGTAGAGTGTGTATAAGGGTTTTGGTCAGCTCTGTTTCACAGGTAATTGAAGTTTCCAGGCATGTACTTTCCTCCAGGTGTGTTTTAGATACAGCTCTAGGGTATGCTTATGTTCATGAGATGTGATACAGTGTTTATATCTTCATAGTTCTGAATTCTTGCAAATGTGAGAAATGTTTTTCTACTTGTGGGCCAGTTCAGCAGTTTGTAAAGTAAGCAGCTGCTGCTGCCAAAAGAATCAAACCTTTCTGCTGGAACCAGCTCATTCCTTCTTCTGTGCTACTCCCATCTTTGTGGAAACACAATGTGTGAACAGTCAGGAAATTAACTGGACTGTGAAAGTGATCTGGCTAAAATGGTTTTCTCATATATGCACTACCCCACAACAGTTTTCTACTGAACGCTCTCTCTTCCTTCTTAACGGTGGCTTGCATGTTTGAGTGGTCACAGGGAGGAGAAGGTTATTGCTTGTAGCAGCAGTGCCAGCAAATCTGATCTAAAAGGTTATTTGACTGCATTATCAGGGTCCAAAGAACACAGAGAGGTGAAATGTCAATTCTAATTCTATGTTATAGTTACATGAAAGAATGCCCCTATTTTCAGAGAGGAGCCCAGAAATGGGTGTGAACATTTTGTACTAGGCAAACTTGTTACATAATTGTTCTTGCACTGCAGGGACAGTTATGCCATGTGGATTGACAGATTAGGCTTTCACACATTCGTTTGACTGGTTTAACTTTCCACATCATTTAAGTATTATGGGGAAGTGGATGTGATCCAAGTGTCTGAAATATATAATGGTAAAAATGATCTTCTGTTCCTGTTGAATTGGCCTATGTATTTAAAATGTGATAGCTAGTAACAGCACACAATTCTTCAGAAAGAGTAAAATCTTGTCTTTCTTGGATTAGGGTTAACTACAAGCAGTGTCTGATTGTGATTCCTGGGCAACACTTGAAGCTGAAAGCGTTACAGTTTGTTATTCAAAATGCAAAGTCTAGTGTGCCCAGCACTTCAGACAAGTATCTATACCTCATAGCTAGAGTATTGACCATATGCATTGTCAGTACATGCGGCATTTGAATGGTATCTTGAGCTAGGTGGGTTTACATTTTTTGTCAAGTGGACTGTAAGCATTTGCTGTTTCTATTTTGAAGTGTGTAACTAGAAATACTACTTAAAGGAAATATTTTTGATGTCACCTTTGTGTTAAACATGTGGGTTTTCTTCTTTTTTATCAGAATATGCTAAGGACTGGTCATAGGACAAAAAACTTCAGTTATGTCTGTACGGAATTACAGTGCAACTTCTAGCCTGACCTCTTGTACTTGATTTGTTCTTCTCTAACCTGAATATGATTTATATTTTCTGGAAAGAAATAACAACAGGGTAGACATAACCTAAGGAACAGAAGAGCGCAGCCAAACCAAAATGAAATAAAAATTATTTATTGATAAAGGAAAATTAGGAAGATTTTAAAGTACTCCATTGTTCCCTGAAAATTGCTTTAAGCGCCTATACATAAGGTTGCTAAATAAATGCAGAACTGATTAAAGTCAGTTGCTGTGAGAGCTACAAACATCTTAGTAATTAATAACTGAAACGTTTTTTGATAGAATATCTGACAGGCCCAAAAAACTACTTGAACTTAAGCATGATTTACTAAATGTTTTGCTGTGTCTTTCCAATATGAGAAATACTTCAACATGAATAGTAGAACACCAGTATGAAAACTGACAACAGGTTGTTGACATTCATGGAAGAATTGCTTGAGAATTACATGTGGATGATTATTCATATTGTGGTAAATACTTCTCTTTTTAGAGAGCTTTCACATAAATGGAATCTGAAGCAGATAGGTGGACACCTTTTACTCAAAGGGTGAGTATAGCATGTGTCTTATGTCTTACCATGTAAACATAATAAAACTACCAAACGGACATAAGTTTAGTCAGCTGCTACGTTTTCTTGATAAGATGCTAACAGTACTTTTCAAATGCTGATTTTTTTAACAATCTTGATTACATACACCACTTTCACAGGTTTTCTCATACTAGATCCCTGTGTCTATGGAACTCAACTAAATTAAAAGATTAGACTATTTTAAACCTTGATCAGTCTGGTCACATGGAAATAGAGTATAACTAAACTTTTGACTGATGCTTATCTCAACTTGTTGATGTACATTTTATTAATTGAGTTATACTTTGTTAATTTTCTCTCAGGGATAATTTGGTCGATAGCTTTATCAACTGACAGGTGTTTGTTTGGCTGAAATTCTAGTATTGTCATTATGTTAATTCTTACATTGTTAATTTCTACAGGTTAACACATGTGATAGCGATGCCTTTTTATTCTGCAAGCCTGATTGAAACTGTACAGGTAACTTAAATATATTAGGAACATTTAAAAAGATACTGTTACTCTTTATAGATTAGATTATGTGGAGAGATGAAATCTTTGAATTTAGGTTTATGTTGCAGTAGTTGCATTTGTTTTGCTTGAGGCTGTGTGACTTAGCTGAAATGGGTGTTACCTATGTAGAGTATATCATATCTTAGCTCTAAATCTAGAATTGGAAAGGACATTTAATGTAGATAGTTGGAATATATTGTAGATGAAATAGGGACATGCTATATCTGTGTGTTCCAGCAGATGAAACATAAAGAAGTTTTTCTCATGTAAGATTTTTAAACTTTGCCTTCCTGGGCATGTTCTTACAGTGACATCTGTCTCCTACAACAACTGTAAAGTTTTTTCCAGTAGTTCGATGGGGATTTTTAATGAAATACTCAACACTACCCCCTCAGGACTGTTTTCATTCAATCAGCTTTTTACTTTTAAACTTCATCTAGTCCTTCATTAGCCACAAAAATGAAAATCTGGAGCTGTCACTTAGAATATGTCTTAGCTTGTTCTGTAACTGTGCAGAGTAGCCCATAGCACTGTGTTGCATACGGCCTGTCAGTGAGATGTTGCATCTCTTTCTGGAGAAAGGCAAGGGTTAGCTGTGCAGAAATGGTCCAGGATAATTCTCCCAGCCCTCTCTGTGTAATGATTGCTCTTAGATGATGTGACAGAGTCTCTGTGCAGCTAATGGAACTCTTTCTATAGAGTGAGCTCTCATACAGAGGGTACAGGATAGTCACTCTTGTGTCACTGAGTCATCAAAATAATAATTTTCATTCATAGCGTGGGCAAGTTGTATGTACTGTCAAGACTAATTTGCTGATGTATGTGTTCAAAATGGTGCTTTTTCTGGGGAGAAGGCTGACTTCTGCAGTTTCTTAGTTTCAGCACTTTAAAGACATGGACAGGGGCAGGATCCTGCTTTGGGCAGACGATCCAAGCTGAAATGAGCCAGAAGGTAGTAGGAGGGGTGTTCTGTCTGAACTGGCTGCATTATGGATTAACAGGACAGGTGAGATTAAGCATCTGTGCAGGGAGAGTTATAAACAGACTCCTAACAACAAACTCACTTCCTTTGAAGATACTCTATATTTTAGAAACCTCCTTTCCTCATGGGATCTCTGGTTTGGGGAATATTTGGAAGACTTAGCTGGTGTCATAATGGGAACGTGGCTGGAACTCAAATTCTTAATTGCTGGGGAATGGCTCTACCCTGACCATGCCATAATTTTGGAACTAGAAACAGTCGTGGAACACTGTCAATGTTTCTGGAGTTCACAGCAGGCCGCAGAATGGAATGTTATATCTTACTGCTTGTATTTTTGTCTGAAAGGATGTTGTTGCATTACCTGTGTTGTTGGGCACTGGTAAATTTTTTACCAATAAAAGAGAACATGATTCAGAGCTTGTCTTCTGTTTGCGAGATAAATATAAAGTTTCTTTGCTAGAAAGCAACTTATTAGGAAAACAAAAAAACACAAAAACATCTCTTTTGGCCTTTTAGGTAGGTGATCTTCTCTGTAATGGATTGGTTATGAAAATTACACTGAGATCTGAAGATTTTAAGATTAGTAGCTTCAGCTGTGTGCAAGTATTTTAGTGAACAACTGTGTGTCTGTCTGTTTGTGTATGTGTATATATGATGTACAAAATGTGTTCTTGAGTTCCTGGAAACATCGTCATAAGCCTATTAGAAACACAGCAGAAGTAATGATAGCATTTGTGAAGATTTTCATATTGTATCAATCAGTGCAGGGGAGCAACTTGGCTTGCCAGGTTTGCATTACATTCCTGTACTGCAAGACAATGACCAATGACAAACCAGAAAAGTTGAAGATTGTTGAATTTCCTACTGGCAGGTTTATATTGACTTTGGCTGTCTTAATTCTGATAAACCATGCTGTTTAACAGTATCTGTTTGACACTTATCCAATTAAATACATTTCATCAAAATAGCTGTAAATGGTGGAAATTTGTAGCTGTCACATTTTTTCGTCATTAGCATCTCAAACCTCATGGTGGCGTGTTAGGCCAAGACAGGAGTGGTTTTGAAGTGCAGTGACTAGTGATGTGGGACAGAAAAGGAGTCAGTAGGAGTTGTGCTGCTTAACTTGTACTTAAAGTCTGCAGCAACATTATGTTCTCAGGCATTTAAACTAGTCTCTTGCCCGCACAGAAAAGACCATCAAGGCTCTGCAGGCTGATTCATATTTCCTCAAAATACTGAGGAATATTCTGGTGGTTTATTCTGGTGTGAGGTCAGGACATAGACCACATGGACTCAGAGACTTGGACATTTAGGAGAACACTGAAATCTTGAATTTGGGGTGTAAGCCACATGATAAAACACTGGAGTATAACTATTAGTAGGGGAAATAATGTTTTTATCTTAATGCTGCCCTCACAGGTGGATTGTAAAAGAGTAAATAATTATTACAGGATTTTTATTTTCAGCACATTAATAGAATAATTCTCTCTTCACTAAGAGACAGCATGGGTAAAGAATACTACTTTAAATGCATATAATGCCATGAAAACATTCAAAACTGAACCTATTAAATTCATGTAAAAAATGACCTTTCAACACTAGTTATAGAAGTCTTTACTATGTAGATTCGAGTTCAAAAGTTGTAGTCATAGTCTTTAAAGTAAAGGAATTTTGGATTAAATAAGTACTTCCTGGCATTTTGCTCCACATGTAGACATTAGAAGTTCATGACTGTTTTGCATTCTGATACTTTCAGCAGTAGGCTGAAAGTTGCATTTCTTTGGTAGAAACATAGATAACTGCAATATACATTAAAAAACCCTCACCTCTTTAAGATGGGTTCATTCTTCAAAAAGAAGCTTAATTGAATGCTGTGAAGAGTGTTATAGCAAGGGACTTTTATTTGTACAGCTGTGTAGACATAATAGCATGCAAGTGTTTAACTCTTTACAAGTTCAGCAGTGATGGTGTCTGAGTGGATGTCAGGATGTTTTTGAAGTGCTCAGCACGAGTTGTAACTCCTTGTTTGTGCTTGTAGAGTGAAATCATTCGAGACAATCCTGGCATCCTGGACTGCGTGAAAGAAGGAATTGGCAGAGTTGTGGGCTTGGGAGTACCCCATAGCAAGCGTCTCCTTCCTCTGATGGTCCTGGCTTTTCCCACTGCTCTACACGGAGTTCTTCACTACGTCATCAGTTCCATCATCCAGAAGCTTGTCTTGTTTGTCTTGAAAAGGGATAATTCCCCCAACCTTCCAACTGAGAGCTCCACTTCTGTGCAGAGCATGCTGGATGCGTATTTTCCAGAACTTATTGCTAGCTTTGCTGCTAGCCTTTGTGCTGATGTCATGCTTTACCCGCTGGAAACAGTTTTGCACCGCCTTCATATTCAAGGGACACGCACAATAATTGACAATACAGACCTTGGCTATGAAGTGCTTCCAATCAATACTCAGTATGAGGGAATGAAAGACTGCATAAATACTATAAAACGGGAAGAAGGAATGCAAGGTTTTTATAAAGGATTTGGAGCTGTTATAGTACAGTATACCTTGCATGTGGCAGTTTTACAGCTTACCAAAATTATTTACTCAACACTGCTTCAAAATGTTTCTTAATCTGTCCAGGTCTGGATTTAACACATTGGACATGATTGACTTGCTAACTTAGTTACTGTTTAAATGGCTTAGAAAATGAACTTTGGGAAATCCACTCTGTGGAGTCTCCTTACACTGTAGAACAACTTGTTTTAAAAATGGGGATATAGTTTCCAAAGTGTAATTAAAAAAGGACTGTTTAAAAATTACAGACACAAATTGAATATGTCATATGCAGTCATACAAAGGGGATCAGATTTCAAATGTGATTGCATTGAGGATTTACTTTTCCTCTTACCAGTTCACTGACATAAGAAATGGATATCAATTGTTAGTATCTGCTTTATAAGCATCACATCTGATATTTGAGATGGACTGTTAAGCAGTTGAAAGGAATTTATTTTCTTAAGTTATAAGAACTTGCAATTAGGGGACTGATGGCTTTACTGGTCTTTTAAAAATGTTTCCAACTTCACTGTTAATGGAACTGTGAGTAAAATAGAAACTGTAAAAGTGACTTAAGTAGACTTAAATGTTATCATTTACAGGTATATAGAAGACTTCTTTTGCTGCAGTGTGGCAGAAGATGACAAATGGGAATCTCTTGCTTTGTATAAAAACAATGAAAAATGGGTGTGGGGCAAAGCTGCACAGAATGCAAATTTGGCTGTCTTGCAATTTGTTTGCAAGGCTTACAATAACTTAAGTGTGTGAATAAAGCAAAATAGAAACTGATGTGTGCATGTGTAAGTGCCATTTTTAGTTGACTTTCCACTGACAACTTCAGAGTTTAGTTTTACTCTAATGCTCCATATGAGAGTGTACTAATCATACAAATCTGTGTAGTATTAATGGTGTTCAAAGTCTGCAGAAAGCCTAAGAAAACAATTGGCTGTTCCTAGAGTTTTTATTTTGTTAGATTGGATGGGTGTGTATAAAATTGTCTCTGTAACTATTTAGCACTGATGTCTGTAATTTAAAATCTCTGCTAGTTTAAATATTTTGTGGAGCAGAGCTGTCGGTTTATGTGCAAGGGAACCATGGAAATAAATCAATTTTGCCCTCTCCCCCTTCAGACTGAGCCTGAAAATGATTTTTAATTTTAAATAACTTGGTCCTTGGTTTCATCAGTAAATATGGGGGCTGGGAGATGGTTTTTGCAAATAAAACAAGCATGTGGAAAGTCACTTTTAAATTATGAGAGGCTGCTGCTTTTTTCACATTTATGTGGCAAATCTGTTTTTGTGAATGCTGTAAACTGATCTGCATTTTAATCATTAATCATTGTGTAGTTACCACTTATGGAAAGTAGTTATGGTAAAATAATGCAAAGATGTCGCTCTTTGTAAGTTCTGACTTCATATCAGGTCTACTTTATTATTAATCTAACTTTCATGTATTTTAAATGCCTAAGTGTTGAAATGGAAAGTATGGTGAACTTGGAAACTGGATTCTTTTGAAATACTGTTGGTTGCAATTCTAGTGTATAGTGTATGAAATAAAATGAGAATTCACTGTAAGTATTATAAAATAATTCCCAAAGAGGCATGTAAAGAAATCTTGTTTTATGTGTTATGTTTTACTGTATAGAGTCCACAGTGGCATTTTCAAGTTCCTCAACTTTCTTAAGTGCAGGAAGATGATGAATTCAGCTACATGCAAGAGCTTAGGTAAAATACTCAGTTCCTGGGTTGGTTTCTTAAAAAATTTCTATGAGTATTAAGATGGCTATGCCAGAGAATCATCCAGACTGGAAAGGACCTCAGCAGGTCTTGCAGTTCAAATTCCTGCTCTAGGCAAGGACAGCATTGACTTGTACATGCCCTTGTCCAGCCAAATTTTTAATACATGAAACTGGCCTTTTCAAATGTGTTAAATTTAGCTGTAGCCAACAATTTTATCACAATCACCTTGAAGCAATAACTAAGTGCATCTTGCAGTCCAGCACTTGCAGATGTATCTGTAAAATTGGCCAGTCCTGTTTTTCTAGGAATGAAGTTCTAGGGCTTTTTCCCCTGTGAAATGGAGGACTTGACTTCGTATATCCTTCAAGAGTGACACTAGAGACTGCTATAATATTTTACTGTGTCAAAGACTTCCTTTCATTGCTGGCAGTTTTACAGTTGTAGTCTAGGTTCTCAGGTCTGTAAGCAGGGTGAGAAAGAATGCTGTCAGTGTAGAGCAGCTGTTCTGTGGTGGAAAAAACCTTTTGCTTAGGGCTATACTTTTTTGGCCCTCTTTCCAGTAGTTAGAATGAACATGTTTAGATTTTTCATGTATACTTTTTTTTTATCTTCCAAAACACTTAATACATTTTGTCCAGAGCTGCTATGGTTTTGCCCATGCAAAAATGTAGATGAATATGGGCTGAAAAAAGTAATTTTGACCTTTTGAATCATAAGTGTTTCTGGTTTTCATTTGGATTTTAAGTCTGAAGTACTCAATTTTTAGCTCACACAAGTGATCAGTAGGTGGTTTCAGCAAGAGATACCACTGAAAACTACAAAATACTGAATTTTGTAGAAAGTAGGTTGTGAAATATGAAGAATTCTTATGCATAAGGATAAGAATGAAGAATTCTTACTCTAATTCTTGTGCCTGATGCAAACAATTTTTTGTACCTTGTTTTTCTTACTACATTTTTAAATATCTTTAAAGAAGAGAGATGATTTCAAGAAGGTCAGTGTTCCCAAAGAAAGCCAGAGTGATGTTTTCCCCCAGTGAAGCATTATGTGTCTTCTTATTCATGTCTCTTACAAGGAAAGCCTTCATGTGCTGTAACTGACAACAGCCCAGGCAGAAAACTTTGAACTATGAGGTCTCCTGGAAGTAGGCAAATATCTGCCTGTGTTCTTTCATGGACAGCATAAAGATGACACTTGACTTTTAGTTGTGTTACAATGGAGCTTTTAGATCCAGTGTTGGTGCCAATACTGAGTTCTCCAGGATTGTGGACTGCTCATTCCTTGGAGATTGTGGAGCTGTGTTCATTCCTTTTAGCAGATCTGCTCTGAGGCACACATGATTTGATCTGCCTCTGGGCACTGTAATAATCTGAAATGTCCAGTTTTACAGATCTATGCAGAATTTGTAAGACTCAAAATTACTTGTTTTTCATAGCTCCTCTGAGTTTAGCAGCAAGTTCAAAGCAAGTATATGGAAGGAGGTATTCGTCTCACGTGGTCATTCAGCTGGATATACGCCTGCAGCTACAAACACAGAGCAGAAGCATAGAATATCCTGAATTGAAAGGGACCCACAAGGATCATCAAAGTTCAGTTCATAGCACCCCAAGAATCCCACTAAGTGTCTGAGAGCGTTGTCCAAACATTTCTTGAACCTAGCTGCTGAGACCATTTCCCTGGGGAACCTGTTCCGATGCCCAAACACCCTTGGAGGCAAGAACCTTTTCCTAGTACTCAACCTGAAACTCCCCCAGCACGACTTCAGGCCATTCCCTTGTTTTCTGTCACTGGTAACCACACATAAGGTTAAGTGTCTGACCCCTTCCTCCTCTCACAAAGTTGCAGACTCCAATGGGGTCTCTCCTCAGTCTCTTCTTCTGGCTGAGCAGACCAAGTGACCTCAAATGCTCCTCATAAGGCTCTTCCTTCAGATCCTTCATCATCTTTATGGTCTTTCTTTGGACACTCTTTCAAATCTTTATATTTTGTATTGTAGCACCCAAAACTGCCCCCAGGAGTCAAGGTGAAGCCACCCCATCCCACAGCAGAGTGGGACAATGCCCTTCCTTGCCCAGCTGGGGATGCTGGGCCTGCTGCCCCCAGGACAGGGATGTCCCTCCTGGCTGCCAGGGCACTGCTGGCTCACGTTCAACTTGCCATGGACCAGGACCTCCAGGTCCCTCTCTGTGGTGCTGCTCTCCAGCCTCTCATTCCCCAGTCTTCCCGTACATCCAGGGTTGCCCCATCCCAGGTGCAGAGTCCGGTGTGTTTCCTTGTTGAGCTGCACACGGTTGGTGATCGCCCAGCCCTTTGATTCATCGAGGTCTCTGCAGGGCCTCCCTGCCTTTGAGGGAGTCAGCAGCTCTTCCCTGTCTTGTATCATCTGCAGATTTGCTGAGTGTCTCTTCCAGTCCTGCGTGCAGGTTGTTTATGAAGATGTTGAAGAGCACAGGGCTGAGGATGGAGCCCTGCGGACCCCTGCTAGTGACAGGTCACCAGTTTGATGTCACCCCAGTCACTGTAACCCTTTGTGCCTGACTGGTGAGCTGGTTGCTCACTCATCACATGATGTGTTTATCCACTTGTAGACTGGACATTTTGTCCAGAAGGATCTTGTGAGTGACAGTAACAAAAGCTTCACTGAAGTTCAAAAAAATTACATCAGCTGGTTTCCATTGATCAGCCAGGTGGGTTACCTTGTCATAAAAGGAAATCACGTTTGTCAACCAGGACTTTCCCCTCATGAAGCCATGCTGGTTGTGACAGATGGCTGTGTTGTCCTTCAGGTGTCCAGAATATTCCTAAAGCTCCTGGGTAATAGGTTCATGGTACCAAGGCATCACAGATAGTAAAAGAGCTGAGTAGGAAAGATGCCCTCCCTGATTTGTTGCTCATTTACAGACGGGGTTTTGTGGCTGAATTGGTGATTGGTGGCCATCTTGGCCAGTGACCATTAAGTGATTGAGTTTAAAATCTCTCAACAGGAAGAAAAGAGCCTCAACCATGGACATGAGGAGAGCACACTTCAGGAACTAGTAATGAGGTCTCCGGGAAAACATTTTAGAAGGTGCTGGAGTTCATCAGTGCTGGTCACTTTTTTGAGCACCACCTCCTAAATGCACAGGAAATTCCAGAACATTGGAAGTCGAGCAAGTGAGGCAGAAGGCTGGCTTGGCTGAGCAGGGATCTTTTGGAGCTAAAGCAAGAAAAATAACGTGTATGGCCAGTGGAAGCCAGGTCGGGTACCATGGGAGAAAAATAGAGATGCTGCTGTGAGGGAGAAAATTAATGTAGCCAAAACTTGGCTGGAGTTGATGCTGGCCAGAACTGTGGGGGAGAATGAAAAGAGTTTACTTAAGTCATTAATGGTAAAAGGCAGTGTTGAGGTAACATTGCCCATCACAGGCTAAGGGTGGTCCCCTCCTGAACAGGCAGAGACAAGGCAGAGGTGTTTAATGCTGTCCTTGCCTCTGTCTCCAACACTGCTGATGGGCTGAGGGGGTCCGAGTGCCCTGAGCTGGAGGACCAAGACTGTGAGAGTGACAAACTCCCAGCTGACCCTGAGCCTCTGCAGGTTCCATTGCTCCAGCTGGATCCCTGCAAATCTATGTCTGAGAGTACTCAAAGAGCTGCTGAGCCTCTCTCAATGTTTTTCGAACATTCCTGAGAATCTGTAGAAGTCAGAGTTGACTGGAAGCTGGTGAACATTGTCCCAGTTTTAAGAAGGGCAAGGATGACCCAGTAAACTGCAGGCCTGTCGACCTCCCTTCAGCACCTGGTGAAAATATGGGGAAGTTTACTATGAGAGTTACTCAAAACCACCTGAAGAACCTAATCAATATACATTATGTAAATGAGACCTGTCCCTCTATTAATACACAATTTCTTGCTGAGCTCTAAGATTTTTGTTGGCATAATTCAGGGCTAGCAGTGGTCACTGTCAAACTATTTACCTCTTCAGTGACAACCAAGGAGGGGTCACACACTAAATTTTTTGGCTAAATGGTTGTTGCTGTGAGATTTGGGAGCGATATGTAATGATAGCATTCCCTCACTTGAATGGCAAAAGAGGTGGTAGGAAAATGTGGATGAACTGTTTGTTTGATTTTACTTCCGAATATGTACTACATATCTCCAGCAAGGGCAGAAGAAGGGAATATCTTAATTTGATCAAAACTGCTGGCATGTGTTCTTCAAAAGCAAATCTGAATTTAAGGACTTGGAAAAACTTGTATCTTCAGATTTTTTTGATAGAATAAAGATAATTTGTTCTTTACCTTCTGCTCTCCAGCCTCCCCACAGACAGCCTGGCAAATTGGGAGCATAATTTCAGGGCAGAAAAGGAGCAATATTAAAAATGGAATGTAGAGACTGTCCATAAATGCAGAGAAACAAAAGTCAGTGATTAATGTTCTCAGTTGCACAAGCTTAATAAAATGTAGAAATGTCCAGATATTTAGTATATATACTTAGTATATTTATAGTATTTATGTCCAAATGTATTTATGTGTGTATTTATGTCATATCTATGTCAGGTTTCATTTGGAAGTCTATTTCAGCCTTTATTTTTCAAATGGTGTTTTTAAAGATATTTAAAATCACAAAATGTGTTAACCCTGATATACCTTTTTTTTCTCTCCTGATACTTGGAAACTGACTCAACTAAAAAGCCATCTATTCTTTCAGCTTTTTCAATCGGAAAAAAAAGTCTTCTACATCTTTCATTCTAATTGAGGCACTCTTTCAATGGAAGCAAATACCATCATACGGTGGTCTAACATGGCAGGAACAGATATTTTTTGTTTGCTATTATTCAAACTGCTGATGAGTTGGCTGCAGTATGTATTGCCTGTAACAGCTTGATCTGGGTGAAATACTGTGTCACTCTTCCCTTGTTTTCAAAACAGGAGCAGAATGTGAGTCCTACCCACCAAAGTAATGAAATCAAAAGGGATGTTTTAGCTTTTACCTGAAATTCTCAGTCTTGCTTTTATTTCTTTCTCTTATGCTTAGCACTAAGGCAAGTCCAGAACAAAGGGCCTTTTGCATGAAACTTGACTGTTCTGCCAAGACATCCCAAACTGAATTTTTACAAGCAAAAGGCTTGTAAACTGGTGTTCCTGATTCCTGGTTTCAGGATGTCTGCAGAAAATAAAACCAGCAGGTTTTCTTTTCCTGCTGCAGTGAGTGTAACTCACTGAAGTTTCTGATATCTGAAATGGAATCCTGAATTTATGTATGTAATAGCTTTACATACATTTTAATGTATCTAATGCATTTGGGCATTATTTGTAGGAGGAAAGACCAATATACACAGATGCCTTGATTCTCAGCTCCTAGTTGTTACCAGCTCAGCTCAGTGCCACTCGAAGTAATGTGACACTTTTGATGTTCACACAGCCTCCTGACGAGTTTATGGTCTCTGTGGGTAGAGGTATCAGTCTAAACCTGTTGCAAAATACAAGCATGGGCAGGATTGTCAGACACTTCCCATGGACTAGCTTTGTGTATGCAAAATGATACATGAAAAAAACCCAAACAAAGGCATGGAAAAGAGGATTCTTAAAACCAAGCATGTGCTTACTGTGAGAGCGCCCTGACAAGGAGGTACATGTCACTTCAACAGCTACTCAAGAACAGTGAGGGGAAGGAGACTTGTTATGCAGCTACTTTTTGTGTTTCAGGAGCTTAAAAATGCCTACAGTGTTTTCTTTGAAAGACAGAGATTTTTTTATTTCCAATATAATCAGAAAAAAAACCCAAAAAAACTGGCAAAAAGTTTGCTGTGAAGCAGGTGACTGTTGCATAACAATTTGGACATACTTTGAAATGAACTATGTAATATTCACTTTGGCTAATACTTTTTTTTCTTTTAATAAAAAAGCAGCTACTTTATAAAGCCTACTTTTATCAAGGGAGTTAATGTGTCATGTTCTCTTAAGCAGTTTATTTGTACTGATTTGCCAACATAATGGGTCTAGAAACTCATTTGTGTGTTTTTTACTCTAATACATTTGTGTCTGATAAGTGCTCTCTAATAATGGAATTTCCTCAATGTAACACTAGTTGATCTTCATAAAAAACTGCTGTTGAGAAATGGTTCCAATTACTCTACAAAAGGGAAAATATTTATGTATTTAAATACAGTTTCAGCATACAAGGAAAAGCCAGGAGCATTGGGATTGTTCAGCCTCTGGAACAGAGGCTTTGGGGTGACCTAACTATGGCCTTCCAGTACCTGAAGGAAGCTCACAAGAAAGATTGAGGGACTATTTACAGGGGCATGTAGTGACAGGACAAGGAGAAATGGCTTCAGACTGAAGGGGAGTAGGCTTAGATAAGATATGGGGAAAAAATGCTTTACTGTGAGGGTGGTGAGGCCCTGGCACAGGTTTCCCAGAGAAGCTGTGGATGCCCCATCCCTGGAAGTGTTCAAAGCCAGGTTGGATGGGGCTTGGAGCAGCAACCTGGGATAGTGGAAGGTGCCCTCACCCACAGCAGACGATCTTTAAGGTTCCTTCCAAACCAAACTGTTCTGTGATTCCACAATTTTTCCCAATGGAAACAAAAAACAAGACATTCTATGTTGTAAAGGAAACATTCTGCAAATTTTGAATTTCCAAACAAAAATCAGTGTATGCTTGCTCTATTAATTAGTAAAGTATTAGGAAAAGTTTCGAGTGTGCAATACAAGTTGGAATCCTACTTAAGGACTAACTGGGAAGGTCTGTAACTGAAACTACTTGGCACACTAAGGTTTCTGCTTGCACAGTAGGACAGCCATCAGCACATACCAGCGCATATCAGCATGTGCATCAGATATGCAGTCCTCTCATCTCTGGAAAGAAAAGGAAATTCAAAGCATGATGGTTGGGTGTACACCTTCTTCTGTCTTTGTAGCTGCAAGCTTTTAGTCATCTGTCAGGTGTTTTGATCCCCTCTATCAAAAAAAAGATACTCCTCAAACTCTGCCAATTGTGCAGAGTTACCAGGTCAGGACAATTCTAGATGTAATAATCATCATGAAAATGACACTGGGAGTGGGGGCTGGATTTCCTGGAGTTCCTGCAGAGCTGTGTGATGTGGAGGATGAGGTGCGGTGTGCTAACAGTGATCTCAAAATGAAGAAGAGCTGCCAAAGAAATGAAAATATGCCTCTTCTGGAGTTTGTACAATCACTACTTTTTCTCCATTGTCCCTCCTGCATACTGCCCATAGCAAGGTACTTTGGGTCTGTGTTCTCCATATGACGCAGAGTGCAAATGACAGAGTCATAAGTGATTGATACCTGTTCTTTTTCACAGGAGTCATCTGTTTCCTTTCTCTGTGCAAGTGTCCAGTATGGCTTATTGACCATTCCCCATGGCTTTGTGTGCACCATTGATTGGTAAAAAGGATTTGTCAATAGCTTCAATGTTTAGGGGGAAAAATTGAGTCTTGCATTTTGATCCTTAAAATTAAAATCCCATGAAAACATCTGTGTAGTAAGCATCTGTATAGTAAGATTTATTAAACTAATGACTTCTTTTGTTAGAGGGAGTATTTGTACTTGACAGGAAACACTTTCCATACACTTGAGTTTCTCCTCTCTTTTCTAGGGTTTCTCTTCCTGACTGGCTTTATACATCAATTCAGTGCCTCTTTATGTACTACTTGTCTACCCTTTCTTCAGTTGCTCCACCTTTTTCTAATACTTCTCTCTTTCTCTTTGGTTTTCGTATGTACCTTTTCTGTATTTGTTCTGTATGTCTCCCCAGAGAAATATCCAGCCCCTCTTTCCATGTTCCTTTAAATGAAGGGCACTTTGGATACTCACCACTGTGCATGACGCTGCCCACAGCTGGTCGTGGAATGCTTGCCAGGAATTGTCACCAGGACATACAAATTGAGCATTACATAGAGACTGTGAATTGTACTCTGCACTGATGAATTCACAGGGTGATGAATCTTCCCTTAACACTTCAGATGGTTGAGATTAGAAGTGCTGGTCTCAAATAATGTTCTGTTGGCAGCTCCAGCTGTATTTTAATGAACATATATATATATATATATATATATATATATACATACAAATATATATATATATGTACACAACTTATATATATGCACTGTACATATATATGCAAATGGCTGCATTAGAGTTGTAACAGGAAGTATGTAGCTATGCAGGAACTGGGTAAGGATAGGTTTGCAGATATTAAAAAGTAAGAAGTTTGTTTCATACTCTTTGTAATTATTGGGGAAATTTTCTAAAAGGTGCCAAACTTTCTGCATTTACAGTGTTTGTCTGCAATTATTTTAGTTTAATAGCTGAAGCAAAAGGAAGGGAAATAACATTCCCAGTACTGATGTGTAACAATCACATGAACAGATTCTTTCATGAGATTACAAAAATCTGGCTGAGTTGCAGAAATATTTCCTGAGCCCTCAGTGAGGGAAATAAAAGTTCTCATTAGCCAGAAGCCATTGCACTCACATTTTACTCCTAAGAGTAACAAAATGATGTGCAGTTCCTTTCTGTGTGACTGTACCTGTTAGAAAAAGCATGTCGTTGAGAGGAGCTAGAGCAATAACCATTTCTTTGGTCTCGAGTTACTTTTTGAGACGTGTGCCTTTCTTAGAGAGGCATCTTTGTTAATGACTCTATTCAGTACAGTCCCTTCTGGTTTAATGTTTCTTGTGGTGTGGTCACAGCTGTCTTGTGCTCTTTAGTTTGCTGCCCTCAGTGTATATTTCTTTTTCCACAGGAGTTCTGACTTAGCACCATGCAGCTGGCTACTCTTCAAGCACCAGAAGCAATATTTTACTGTTAATGAAATACTTTGATCGTTTAATCCCAGCCAGCAACTAAGCCCCACACAGCTGTTCACTCACTCCCCTGTCGTCATATGGGTAAATGAATTGGAAAAGAAAAGAATTATAAAACTCGTGGGTTAAGATAAGAACTGTTTAATAGGAAAAAAAGAGGGCACACACATGGAGAGCAAAACAAGGAATTCATTCACTGCTTCCCATGGCTGGACAGGTGTTCAGCCATCCCTAGGTGAGCAGAGCCCCATCACGGTAGTGGTGACTCAGAAAGACAAACACCATCATTGCTCTCAAAGTCCTTCCATTCCTTCTTCTCCTCAGCTTCATATGCTGAGCATGGTGTCATATACTCTGGAATATCCCTCTGGTCAGTTGGGGTCAGCAGTCCTGGCTGTCCCCTCCCAACTCCTCATGCACCCCCATCCTGCTCACTGGTGGGGTGAGGAGCAGAAAAGAGCTTGGTCCAGTGCAAGCCCTGCCCAGCAATAACAAAAATATCCCTGTGTTATCAACACTTTCCAGCACAAAACCAAAACACAACCCCATGCTAGTTTACTGTGAATAAAATTAACTCTACCCCAGCCAAAACCAGAAGAAGCAATTTGTCCATGTTAAATATATCCTGGAGAATTACTCAGAGCTATAATAATATCATCAAACTGGTTAATCAGGCCAAACAGAGCAACGTCATAATGATGCTAAACTGGTAGTTTTGGAGCAACTCTGTTTCTGGTTAATTATGGAAGAACTGCTACTAATTAGATTTAAAAGTAGTGTGGCTTAGTGACTGATTACATAAAAAATTATAAATTATGGAATTACGTAAACCAGAATGCATTTCAATGGGGGAAAAAAAGTTGTATTTATGCAACAACTATATAACAGGGTGATTTTTCCTTGTAGAGTAAAGAACGTTGCATTGTTCTGTCTTGTGACATTAATGTGAGCTTGTTTTCTTTGTATCCGGTGCTTGCATGGTACTGCTTGCCCACTTCTCCAGACACATATACATCTCCTTAAATCCCTTTGTCTTCCACTTCCTCATTTAATCTGTTCACAGGGATTA
>VYZP01043605.1:534-11264 GCA_013400635.1 Hypocryptadius cinnamomeus
CAGGTAAGATTCTTCCTTTGAAACATCTGAGGCTACTGAACTAAGACTCCCCCAAAGGTAATTGCTATGCTCCTTCTGGTCTAAATTCTGCTTGCTTCTGGACCTAAAAATAATTTTATATATATAAAGTAGCTGATTTCCTTATTTTACCTGTTTAGCATTAAAAACTAGTAAACCTAATGGAAAATATTGCATACAGGTACCTGAACTTTCCAGCTTATTTCTATTCAAGATTTTTTGTGGATCACCATGATCAGAAAAGTAACTTCCAGATAGGTTGTATTAATTATTGAAATCTAAAAACAGCAGCCAGAGATTGATGACTCATAATCCTAAAGTGTTCCAAGTGTTTAATTTAGCACTTGCCACATTAGATACTCCAAACACGTATTGTGATGCACATTTAGCAGCAAAGCATGGAGGTTTACACACAGTGTCCCAAGGAGGCATTCAGTCTGTACCAGGAGGGAGAGGGCTAAAATAGAGAAAGGGGGTCATGGATAAAATGTTGTTTCAAATTCTAGTTCCACTGTTATGTCATTCAGAACAGCTATTGTTCCATCCCAACCAGGAAGACAATAGTCTCATTCCAAAAAGGAAAAAAAAAAAAAAGATGGGGGAGGGGTCAGGCCATGGGGTACAACACCAGCACCTATACAAGCAGTCTTTATTTACCAGAATTATCAGAAAACTGCTTTTCTCTAATTCTCTTGAGAAAAAGAACAACAGAAAAAAATTGCAATCATAAACCAGAAAGTCAATAAACATAATACTTGCATTAAAACTAGAAAAGTTTAGCAACTACAACTACTCTCTTCATCAATCACAACTCTCCCAGAACGAGTGAAACCAATGATTTTACCAAGTTTTGCACATATAGACTCAGTATTGAAAGCTCAGAAAAAGCTTTGAATGAAAACTGCAGAACCTGATGACAGCAGCAATAGAGGTATGAAAGCAAGGAAAGACTTGTGACTGCCTGACTGTTCAGAACCACAAGTGACAAAGAGAAGGTCAGAAATGCAGTATTTCTTCCACTTCTGGTACCTCCACAAAAATCCAAGCTGATTTATAATAAATCACCAAGTTAATACAATATGCATTATGCATCATTAAGTAATCAATATGATAATAAAAATATGTAAGTTACCATCTGGTTTATGTGCAATTACTTAAATGTGAAACGTCACAATGTATTTATGCTGAACAAGGGCAGCTGTTAAAAAATACCCCTACCCCCCTCCCAACCTCCATAGTTATTGAGTAAAACAACACAGGACCAAACTTTTATCTTACAGACACTGGCAAGCAAGTGGTAAGATTTTTTGCTACCTTGATCACTTTTTGGTTTGTAGCTTCTCTTTTTCCATGTAAAGCAATTTTTCCTCAATATAAAGATGACCTATTAGTACCTTTATAGAAGTTAACCAACACTTAGTAGAGAAATATGGGAATTATTATAATTTCCAAAACAAGCACTATGCCCATTTTTAAAACAGGCTAGTTTTATCAGTCTAGCATATCAACCAGCAAGTACAACCACAGCAGTTAATTGTTTTGTAGTCCAATTTATTCTCACAGGAATGACTCATAGGTTAGTTATGAAGGTCATTCACTCACGTGTACAAATGATTTATATACGATATTACTCCCACTGTTAAGCTTTCTATTTATAATCCAAATTTTCTCGTTACCTGGAGTTTGAATAAAAACAAAACAACCTATCATGTAAGCTCTGAGTTTTTAATCTCCCACAGTGTATCAGCCTATTCTGCAAGTGAATCTCTCCTCCCCAGCACAACAGCTGCAGAAACAAAGTTATTTAAGGGATGATCATGGACTCTCCTACAGATGCCTGATATCAACCCAGCTTCTCAGTGGATTATTGCCACACCAAAGCCTAACCAAGACTTGGCCATGCCTTATCAGCCTGCACAGCAAAGGAAGAGGTCAGCACTTGGTATCAGCACGTGTTCAAACGTCAGGTGATTGCTGTCAGCAGCCTGGGAACAATTCTCCAGTGCTCTTCCTGTAATTCTCTCAAGTGAGACACAGCAACCACTCTACCGCAGTGCACTGCAGAATGCTCAGCAAGATGGATTATGCTGAGACAGGAAAAGGGGCAGGACTTGTCAGAGAAACGATTCCTTTATGATTTTGACAGCCAAGTAGAGCAGGCAGAAGAAAAAAAATACCAAAAACACTGAGAGAAGGCAGCAGGAGGCTGCTGCACTATCATTTGTTGTATCTACCACCAAATACACATTAATATAGCAACCTCACCCTGTTTACGCTTTTACTCCCTAAATCAGGATGATTAATAGCACCACTCAGCAAAAAATAACATTTCAGCCCTCTAAGTCTATTTTAGCAGAATCTTTCCATCCCTGATAACCTTTTCACAAAAAAGGCCTTTTCCAAACAGTACAAATGCAGGGTGTTGGGTATTTTTTAATGATTCCTCTTACTATAGTAATTTTGGTACTTCCAGTCCATTTTTTACTGAATGTGAGCAGCATATCAGATTAAGAAAACTAAGCAGCAAAAAGAGAAGAAAAAAAAATAAAAAAAAGTCAAGGCCTTTCTAAAAAGGGGAAAATACTATATAAATACAACTTCCAAGCTTCAGAAAATCAAAATGCTAAACCAGTGATACTTAAGAGTATTACCAATCACCGTCTGGAGATAAATTCAGTATATTATAATCTAGGTATTACCAGAAGCTTGTGGGAGGACAGAGTATTAGCTTCAGTTTCAATAAAAATGTTGGAGTGTACTTCTAATGCAGAATTTGTGGTGCTGTAAGAACAGCAAAGATCAAGAGAGAACAAAGGTGAGAAACCTCAAGAAAGCCAGTGAGAAAGACTTCTTATCAACAACAGCAGATGATATAAAACTTTTTAGAAAAAGGCAAATGCTTAAGCAAAGAACTCATGGCAGCCCATCACCAAAACATCAGGCAAAATGAAGGACTTCAGGACTATTGCTGTTACTAGGTAGCAAGAATGAAGTTATAGAAGCCAAAAAGTTAATGTGGATATTAGAAACCAAAACCCCCAGCAACACAGAAGACTGTACACTAACAAATCTGTCTGAAAATAGTTGTATTTCAGGTAATGTTTCTAGGAAAATTTACCTTTTTCAGAAAAATCATTGCCAATTCAAATGCAACAACTGTCTTGATCCTCTGGGTAAAACATTAAACCTGCTCCCTGCAAACCATGGAATACTACCATGCTTTTCTGTAGTCACAGGAAAAGCATTTCACCTCTAAACAGGTAAAATAACAACTACTACTGTAATAAATATCACACTGCAGCTCAAAATAAGGCAGGTCATGATCTCTCCACTCTGAGGAGTCTCCAGCTGTAACACAGAAACAGGATTTTTTCCCTTTCAGCTCGTAGCAGAATACTACTTAAAAGATGGGATTATTTTCCCTTCCTGCCTTGTGATCATAGAACCAAATAAGTTGCATTAATTCACTGATCCAAAAGAAAACACTGAGTTGTTACCTTCTATTGCACCCGTGAGCTAATCTCTTTCAGCACTGGAAAGACTCGTGTATCAGAAAAAAAAATGGGCAGGAAAGCACCATACAACAGGGGAAGGGAGGAAAGGAGTCAAACTCCACAATTTGAAGCAGTCCACAATGCAGCTAAAACTCAAAATTCATTATAGCAATCTAAGGCATTAGCTGAAATTACAATAGATGATGAACTACAAGTGTCACATTTCCTAGGGCAGTCACTACTACCAAGACTCCTGTATCCTGGCTGCTGCTTGGGGAACTAGATCAGGAACTGATATGCTGAAAAGAGCATCTCCAGATGAAAGCATGTTCAGCCACATCAATTCTTTGCTAGAGGTTCACAGAGTGGCTGTAGAAGCAACTGTGCTGGTTACAAGACAGGCAGCAGCACAAGTGCCCAAGAAGGGTCAAAGGCAGCACAGGAAGATTCTTTCAGCCACAGAACGATGGCATTGCTGAGTGCTGTGCACATTCCAGTGCAATGCCATCATTCACCTCCAAAAATCAAAGGTGTTGAGATAAATGGTGAGCTGTCAGCAAATGCTCTCCCATGCATGTACTGTCACAGTCAGAGATGTTGATAATCTTTCCAGGACAGTGTGCAAAGGGAATTACCCTGTCCCAGCAGGGCCACTGCTCAGGCCCCACTCACTGAACCACCTCCCCAACCAGTGAACCTTCTTTCCTTTATTCTGCACCACCAGAGCCTCGCCACTGCCTCTGCCAAAACACAGCACCTGAGCCGAGTGCTCCTGCTGCAGATGCAGGAGGGTGGCACTGGCACAACACAGGATAATGGAGAAAGGATAAAAGATGCTGTGCAACCCCTGTGGAAGGGCACAGCCAAACCCAATGGCATCGAGCACTGCTGCAGTGCCGCAGTAAGCAAAGGCTGCCTGCCCCATCCTTTCCTTGTATCAAAAGCATCCTGTGATGACTTTATACATCCTGCCAGAAGAGAGTCTCAAATGCAGGTCTGAACAATGTGTTTACACAAAGGGCTGCAGACACAATACCCAGAATACAACAGAATTCTTGGAGTAGGTGTAGGTGTTTTCTACCCTGTATCCTATCTGAAAAAAATTTTATCTTACTGCAAATTTGCAGTAAACACACACGGAACCTCATGCTATAGCTCTGGAGAGCACTCAGACACTAAAAAACATGCTATCAGAACTGGAGGGGGCCACCTGTAAGCACTTTTGCATGGAAATATTTTCTTCCTTACAAAGTAAGCACACTGTTGATGCCCCTTACTAAGCAGAGACACTAAGATGCTGTTGCAAGCACTGTTGCTTCATGTTTCAGCATGGTTTTTGTAAATTGGTCTTTTCTTTGGTCTTTTCACAAATTAGATGTGAAACAGATGTTTGTCCCACTCATTTAATAAATTACCAGAAGAAGCTTTTGGAAGTCCTTCTAGTGATTTATAGCAGAGATCTTGGGATTCATTCGTTTCTAGAAAAGGAGACCTAAAACATCACCTTTGAATGCCATCTATATGGTAATTACAGAGATGCTGGAGTCCAATAATCAGTATTTCATACTCATCAAATGAATGCTCAAATGTTCAGGCACACCTTAAAAATGGAGGCAACTTCCATTACCTCCCATTCCTTATGACCTGCTCTCCTTAGAAGATGTTCAGCATTTGTGCTCTGACCAATTTAACCAGCTACCTGTCCAAGAAAACCAAACCAAAACATTTTCTTGGGGACTAACAATCTCAACTCGACTGGGATTCCTAAGACAAACTTTGGCTAGTATGCTATCAAACAGTTTCTCAATCTATCTAATGGGACATTGGACAAAGATTAAAGCTTTAAGATAAACATGAGAATTTGGAGCAAGGCCTCCTCCTTTCAGCAGGGCTAACTATGTATTAGTTTGGCCATGGAGCCACAGCACTACTTACTCCTGTCTGATAATGCTGTCTAGGTGAGACAATTCCTGTGTTTCAAAAACCCTCTTTGAACCTATCAAGCTATTTCTGAAAAATTTATAGTGAGATTTGGACCACTCAGTGGATAGTTATGATCTCAGATTGGTGGTTATGAAATAAAACTGCACATTCATACCAAAGCAATGAATGCACATGCAAATCTGTGAGCACTTCATAAACTGCACCAAAAGCAGCAAATTTACATCAACAAGAAGATTAATTACCAAAAAGACACTGCTGTTCAAGATAGCTTTAAATGAAAGCCACCTCCATTTTCAGTTTTAATAACCCATTTTACTAACAAATACATTTTGCATTAGAACATTTAAACAATCAATTATCAGAAATGGGATAGCATGTGAATTAAAACCATGATCTGATTCTCATGTGAATCTTTTGCTACAGCAAAACAACTTTCTGTCCTTGAGACAAGTACTTGGATGAAGCTGTCCCATTCAGGAAAAGCATCCTGAAACACCTGTCATGCAGAGTTTGCAATGATTACTGCACATACAATTTCCTCTCTTTTGCCTGGATACTAAAAGTAACTCACTGTACTTCTCCAGAACAGTCCTGACTTCTTTTTATGTAATGACTATTACAGTAGTCAATCTGAAGTAATTCTGACCTTTGATGGAACCAAACTACATACTAGATAACCAGCTAGCTGACATTCTCTGTGACAAATATTTATATCTAACTAGTTGCATGAAGGTTTTAAGTTTCATTTTTACCTTTCGCTTCCAAGAGTAGATTTTGAAATATCTCATAAACCAGAATTCTCAAGGGAAAACTCCACAGAATCCCTATGGGCTTATATGCACTAATTAAAGTACATTGTGAATTCTACTTCAAAATCTAAAAAAACATTTAAGACATTTATATATTAACATCTCCAAATGTACATTTAGAAACCACAGCAAAACTGTCAAGGCTACAGTCAGTGTTTAAAAAGATCCCACAAACAGACTTCTCCTGGGACATCAAAGTCCAGAGGGGGCATCCAGCAGGAACAACTTATTATGTCACATTAATAACACATTCTGCCAGGGAGAAAAGCCTGGTTCCTTGTGGGATTCATTTAACTACACACCCAGGCACTGGAAGCAGTTTGAAATGCCCTAAACCATCCTGTCAAGCTTGTAGACACAGCTGCTGGAGGATATTGGTCTGCTGTAAGGCCTGAGTTGTATTTCCTAGCCCACACACAAATTACTCAGATATCATTGATACATCTGGAGTCAGCTGAGATGGTTTAGGGTGTGTATGCAGCTTCTAGTCTGGAAAAAAAATAATCAACTCCTTAAGGAGTTTTTGTTGGGTAATGTTCTGACCTTGTTACACCAACTCCATCTTCCACAGTAACTCCTCACTGACAACACCTTCCAACACAGAACCCACACTTGAAGAAAGAATTTGAAAAGCCTCTAAACCAAAACCAAATCAATTCTTCAACAGCCCAGAAACACAGCCCAGCCTACACCAAAGCTCATCAATTTCTGTTCCTCAGCCTGAAGCAGTAGTCTTTCATCAACACACTTCCATTAGCAGTGGTAACACTGGGATCCTTCCCTCCTGTGAACTGTTAAATTACAGAAGAAAAAAGGTCCTTATTCTACAAGTAAAATATAAATAAACAGAACAAGGAACACAAACCAAATCAAGGCAAGCATCACATAGGATATAGCTGTAAATAAAGTAGGATATAGCTATACTCCATAAATAGAGTAGGATATAGCAGAAGTATAAAAGTTTAAGTATACTGACATGAAAAACCAACCCCTACATTAAGAGTAAACAGTCAGAGAGCCAGAGGTGTATGGGACAGACTGAACAGCAGATCACTGCTATACCAAGGCAGTACTTTGCAATGCAAAGTGTAGTGCTGCACAGGAAGTGCCAAATTTTCTTCCTGTCACAAGGATCAGCATCCATCCATATGTCAGAGGCTAAAAACCATCCCTAGGAGAGCTCACCAGGAATACCCACTCTGCTGTAACCATGTGCCACAAAAAGCAAGCCCACAAACTTCAGAGTAAGAGTTAAGCATCTGTCATAGGACCAGATCAAGTTTTAAAAAGTACTTGCCTTCATGCACCCCTAGATTTACAAAGAATTTGCCTGGAAAAAAACAGTGAAAATAACCTGTGACTGTCTCCAGTGCAACACACAGCACCTAACAATAACTTTGCTCTATCTGGAAGTGTTCAGAGCTGTCTCCAACAGTATTACAGATTTTCATTTAAAAAGTCTGAAGGGACTCATCATTTAAAAATCTACATTCTCCTCTTTTCTACAGATGAATAAAGATGCCTCTGTTTATAAAGAAAACTTTCTGTAACTGCAAGAGCAGTGCAGTATAGCTCAGTAGAGTTGAACAGACTGAATTCATAACACCATTTCAAAAATTCTTCAAATCCATAAATTTACAGGAATTATGCATATGAATGCTGCTCTTTACATACTCAATGACAATCAGGATATAGAGAGGCCCACCTGCATTCTGTGGGCTTCACTACATGCCACTTCAAACTGCATAAAAAGTACAAATGTTTTAAAGTATTTATTCAATTTCATCTTTGATTCCACCAGTACACATTTTTAGAAAACATGACCTCAGTACTTATTTAGTGGCTTAGCATATCAATTATAACCTGAGTAGCTCCTTAAGAAGTTACTAATTCCACAGAAAACTCATCAACAAGTTGAAAACTCCTCATTTTTAGAAGATAAATTCTCTTATTATTCAGGACAGAACTGTTCCATTAGTGTTTCAACACAGCAAAACTTATAAGGGCTGCAGTTCACCAATACAAATATTCATGGTATACATGCAATTCTACTGCTTGCTTTTGGAATTACAAAATGCACTACATTCAGCTGAAAGCATGCATATTTTTATGTTGCATTATCCTGAAATATTCATGTATGTTCAAAGACCAATTCAAATACTTTTTACAGAAATTTGTGGGAAAAAGAATTGTTTGCAGTCACAATTAGCCATGTTAGAGAACAACTTAAACATCTGAAAGAAAAAAAAAAAAGTGCTCACTTCGAAACCTTCCAACTAGAAAAATTTCAAGAGCTTATGCTCAAAATCCAAAGCTTAATGGAGGGTTTTAGGTCTCTGGTCACTGACACTGCAACTATCCACATAAAGCAGAGAGGCAGCTTAGGAACGATTAGTTTTCATTAACTGGAGTGCACACAACACTGCTGCCACTGCCAGAACCTTGGCAAGAAGCAGAGCCTGTGCTCAGCACTCTTATCTTCCAGCTGACAAAGACAGTGATCAATATATGAAGTAGATAACCTGCTTTTGAATAAATAAATAAATCTGTGTATTAAGCAGGGGGAGAACGTCTCTGTAGGCCACTAGTGCAGAGCTATGTTGTTAAGTCCACTGATGCCCCGAGGCAAGATGGATCACAGCCTCTACAGGAGGGGCTATTGCAGCTGCAGTATCCCATGGAACACACTGGCAGCAGTGGTACCTCCATTTGATAAGCTGGATAACTGTGCACTGTGCTGTTCCTTCTAAGGAACCCAAAAGGCAGGGCCTCAGCTTTCTTTAAGCCTATCATTTATTTAACAGTAGAACTAAACTTCATGGCTTCAAGGTTAATCATGAATACTGACATTTTCAGAGACAGCAAGTTAAGTCTTCTGCTAGTCTTGATGAAGTAAATCCAATCAAAATCAAACAGAACCTATGTCAGTCTCCCACTAGTAGCATCTCACCTATACAATTTACTATAAAGATATTTGATTGAGAATCAACTATGTTGTTTAATAGATCTTCAATCAAAAAATAAACAAAAGAACTGAACACTCTCTCCCAGCTCCTCCACACTAGCTTCCTACTCAACATCTTGCTCAGATTTTTCCAGGTTTTCTATGACACAACCACAAAAAACTGAGTTTGACAAGGACCTCTAGAGCTCATCCAGTCCAATCCCCTGCTCAAACAGGATCTACTGGAGTGGGATTTCCAGAACTACTCCATATGCCTTCTGGCTATCTCCAAACATGGAGATTCCACAACCTCTCTGGACAACCTGCTCCAACACTGTTGCCCTCACAGTACAGTTGTGCTACCTTAAGTTCAGGCAGAGATTCCTGTGCTTCCATTTGTGGTCATTGCCTCTGACCTCTCCACTCCCTTCCCAATGCATTGATGAGACTCTCACCCTGAACTTTCCCTATACTGAACAATTCCAGCAATTCTCCCAACCTGTTCTTCATGTGAGAGAAGCTCCTGTAATTATCTTAGTGGCCTTTCACTGGACTCTATCCAGTAGCTCTGTTTCTTTTACTGTGGAGCCCAGAAGTGAACCCAGTACTCCAGTTGTGTCCTAATCAGTGCTGAGATTCTAAATTGAAATCGTTGTCTAATTTCCTAAAATTCTTATTCTGCTGCAGACAGTGAAGAAGTTGCATTTACCCAGTTCAGAGCCCATTCCACTCATCAGTACTTCGCTAGAATTTTCTTCCCATCTTCCCTTTCCTACTTTCAGCTGATTTCACACTGGATCCAACTGCCCAATTCAGCCACCTATCTTCTACCAGATTCTTCCTCTAGCTACTCATCTAATTCATCAACTACCATTCTACTGCATTCAACCTCTAGCCCTTCAACCCCCTTTCTAATCCTTCATTAGTCATCTAACAGCTGATGATCCTGAAATAGCAAACCAGAGAAAGATATAATTAAAATACGAGCTGAACTACCTCCTTAACGCTGCCAAAGACAATAATTACTTTAAAAAATATTAAAACACTTACAAACATTATTACAGAGCTAAATCAATATCTACATACTGAACAGGAAGAAAGCCTGGTTTTTCAAGTACACTTCTTGTAGTTTTCAGTATGGAACTTTCCCACAGTAAATACTGAACACAGGATCTGTTCTACTTCATAGGTCAGCATTTTGCTGAGTGGAACATACACAGAGAGATTGCATAAGAATCAGAGCACCTCTGAAAAGACCTTCACTAGAGCAAGCAACAAGACCTTCAGCAAGAGGGCAAAAAGATTACTTTGACAACTTTTATTACATATTGCTTCCTTTAATGAATGCTTCCTAAATGAAGAATTCAGGCCTCAAGAAAACTATTTATCTGAATCTCTACAGGCTCTATAGCCCAAGCAAACAAGTGACAGGAATTTGAGAGAGTGTCTAGATTATGAATGCAACTGTTCCTCTTCTGACAGAAGAAAATCAGTCCTGCTAGAACACAAGTTCATGCTGAG
>VYZP01043606.1:1234-19165 GCA_013400635.1 Hypocryptadius cinnamomeus
AGCATCAAATAGCTGATGTGCTTTGCTTGTGATAGCATTCAATGAACCTTCTTCATATGTGCTACATTTTAATAATACAACACTCTAATTAAATGAACGGCTTTAAAATCCCACATGAGAAGCCTTAATATTTATGTATGCTCAGCTACTCTTCTGCAGAGGAGAAAGTCCCATCCAGTGTTTGGCTCAAACGATTTTGTGTTCTTTTTTAACAATTCCTTCCACCTTCCGAATGTAACAGCAGAACCTGTATGTAACTATATATTTATGTAGTGCTACTCATTTCTGGCCACTGGCTATATAAAGCTAACATTTTTCATTGATGAGATAAGTCTCTGATGACATTCCTGCCATCCTAGGGAAGGGTTAAGATGCTCCTAATGGTTCCTCCCAGCCCTTTGATGCTTGAAAACATGATAAATTAAAATGCCTAATTCTTGCTGTACTAATTCCATTTAAAAAGTAGCAGTGTGTTTGGAGTTATTGAATAAGAAAAGCAGAATTTAGCACAAGGACTCTGGCTTGTTGGTTTTTTTCCAACACAGCTAGAATTACATTTTCAGGCAGTTAAGGCACAAAATCAAGAGTAAAATTTAATCTCATATTCAGTAAAACTAAGGCTCATATTATGCCGGCATGTTTCTGCAGAATGCTGTTTTGATTTCTTCAAGTATGTGGCAAAATCATGGTCACTTCTGAAACAAGATGGAAGACAGTGAAATTATTTCCTGATACTGAAATGATATGTATATTATACATATCTTGACAAAGAATAGCTTATCTGGACCAAAAAAAGGTTGGTAGTTTGGTTTATTTAATTCATTCTATAGCATCTTATCTGATTATTAAAAGGTATTTTTTAATAGTAAAAACTTGAATTTTAAAAACAAATTAAACCAGATTGTTTTGAAGTTGAAAATTTTTTCATTATCCTAATGTTAACCAGAATAATAAACTAATTTAATTTTCATATTGTTCTGTGGAAGGTAAACTTAATAATATAGTGGAGGACAAGGTGATTATTTCTACAAAAAGCATTCATCCTGAAACTGTGATTTGTTCAAGTAATACCACAGTAGTCAGTAATTGGTATGTGGTGGTTTTACATAAATGGACAACTATAAAAGTGTATTTTCTCAGTTAGTTAAGATTTTAAAGTTCTATGCATTTTTGTAACAACTCTGGCAGTAAGATCTTGATTGTGTGTTACTGGCTGGGACGGTTACTATTAATAATTTATTTCAACCATTTTTCTTTCTGAAACAAACAGTCAAACATATTAGTGCTGTTATGAGCATATTTCAGAACTCTTCCATCGCTTTAGATATATTATCGTTTTAGAGTCACTTTTCATATATTTTATAGTGTGTTATTACATAATATATTAGAGCCAAATACTCATGTTGTAAAAGAGAGACAAAATCAAGAATGATCATGTGAATACTACATTTCATGCAGCCTTCAGAATTAAGTGAATAGCAAAACAGGTAAAAGGTACTAATTTTGTCTTATTGATTTCTCACTTAGTAGTTTTAGGAAAAATACAATTTAACTGACATTAGTCCCACAACTAATTTTTCACTTATGATATTAGTTAGGGTTTTTTTTTTAATCCTAGCCAAGTTTGACGATTTTAGACTTAACTGTTGATAAATTTTGTGTGTACAAATATTGCAGATACATGGCAAAAGCCACTTGTCCTCACATTCATATTCTCAGATGACAGATCTATTCTTTTGATTTACCTTAATTTTATGGAGAATACATGCATACATTTAACAATTATGAGGTACAGGCTCCTAGAAATATTGTATTGTTTCCTTATTCCAATAGAAATTAAAATTTCAAAATAATTATATATTACTGTTTATGTTTTAATTTATTATTAGATACTTCAATTTTTTTTTTTTAATTTCATAAATTTTCTGTCTGACACTATTGAATTTACCTAACACTGGGACAACCTTATATTGTGGTACAGAACTCACCTGTTGACAACAGTCAATATATTTTCTCTGTTTACTTCTTGTCCCATTATTTTTGCTAGATATGATGTTCACTGAATATTGTAGCAGATTCCAAAGGTTTAAATTCTGGGATCTTTCATTTGAAACACTTTTTTTTGTAAATTACTAATTAAAACTATGTATGTTTTTCTGAACACCTGATAATGTCAACAGAAAATATTGGTCTTGCTTATTAACATATAACTGGATGTGGTTCTAAGACTGAGCTTACACAGAAGCACTGACTAAGATGATGTTTTTTCCCCATGCTAAAGGCATCTTAATTTATTTGTATGCTCCTCTCACATAGTGGACGCCCTCAAATTTTGAATTTAAAGCTGCAATACTTAAATATATTAAAATCAGTTTTCTTCCACAAAAATGCTTCCCAGAAACTGAATGAAAGACAGGAGAAATAAAATTTAAGTCACAAAATAGTATCTAAATTAGAACTATTTTCCTGGGTCTATGAATGGAATATGAATGTCACTTTTCCAGCAGCTAGTTTTTTCTCATGTACATATTTTTGCATTTCTGAGACAGTGTTTGAATTAAATTTAGGTTTGGATTGCTTGTGTACATGGTCTACCTTTTTCTAAAGGACTTTTTTTTAAGCATTCTGCTGTAGCAGGGAACATTGATCTAAGGACAAAAAGGTTTCAACTCCAAGAATGCAATAAACAAATATTAATTACAATATTGAAGATTTGATGCTCTTTTTCTCTACAAATTCTTAGCCAAGAAAAGAGAATCTGGATAGAGAATGATAAGCTTTTTTGTGTTTACTAAGCATGATATTCAACTGTGTGTGTACATATTTGCTAGGACTAATTTAGGGAGTTAATCTGGTTCATCCCACCAAATCAGTGCCTCTTGATCCTTTGGTGCTCACACATACATTTTGTAGATGAAAATGCTGAAATAGTTCAGTTACCAGTGTAGTACGCTTGCATACATTGTAATCAGGAATTCAGTGTTGCATATTTTGAAGTAACAAAGCAGCAGCAGGTTTGCAACGGTACCTGTGTGCAGTGGAATACAAATTCTCTTCCAGAATACCTATGCCTGGTGTTTGGGAAGGAAGCTACTTTAATGTTTAGTCTTTAGTTCACGAAAGTTCTGGACATGTAGTGTTTGTTGAATGCCAGTTCTGACTTCAGACATTTGAAAATATGCACCGTGGATTCTTTAGGTCTTTCTGAAGTGAACAGTTGATATATTACTGAGCTCACAAAACTAACCGCCCTTTAACAGAGCAGTAACATCTCAGCCTGGCAGAAGCAGTTTTGGATGGGCTGGCCAGAGTGATACAGGCTAGTCCTGAAAACTGTAGGGAGTTGTGTGATTTTGCATCATTTTTTAAATAGAAATCCTACTATGCTCTAAGGCTTTTATATTTAACTGGTTAGTAACTGTGGCATTCACATTCTCTGAAAAGATTCCTTCGCCCAGGATTTTTCTCCTGGGAAGCTGAGAAGCCTCAGAGAAAAGGAAGACAGTTCTTATCTCATTTGCTTCTCCTGTGTTGTGCTTACATGTGGAATGTGTTTGGAGATTGTTTACCCACAGGTGATTGTTTCATTGGATTCTGGTGTGAGTTGTTTTGTCTCATTGGCCAATCAGTGCCAAGCTGTGTCAAGACTCTGAAAAGGGTCACAAGTTTTCATTATTATCTTTTTAGCATTGAGTCAGTAGCCTTTCTGTATTCTTTAGTATAGTTTAGTATAGTATTCTTTAGTATAATATAGTATTATAAAGTAATAAATTAGCCTTCTGAGAACATGGAGTCAGATTCATCATTCCTCCCTGCCACGGGGGCACCTGCAAATACAGTAAGTAACAAGTGTGGTTTTATTAATAGATGCCTTGAGTTCTGGTTATTAATTGGTAGCCTAATACGAGTTCATGCATATTGTTGCAAAAAGGGAGTAGATGGAAGTGGCATCCTAGCACCCAACTGCCAGCAGCATCTTTAGTTGGACTTCCATCTTCCCGCAAAACGGTTGAGAAAATGAAGTTGAAAGGTTTTTCAGTTTTCAGGAAACAGAAGAATTTCTGCAAAAAACTGTAAAAGAAGCTGAAAAAGCAGAAGATTTCAAAGCATGTACCAAGAAAATGGAAAAGAAAGCTATATAAGGTAATTTATGCGCTGATTTGGTTTAATGTATTCAACTGAATTTGGTACAATCTTCACAAGAACTAGTATATTTTCTGTTAAAAGGAATCAGAATTCTTTTATTGAAAATTATTATTTTACTTTCAACTCTCTCCTTATTAAAGCTAGGAACCATTTCCCTGAAGAAATTTGCATCTATTAGCAAGGGAAATATATGTACTACTAGAAAATACTTAACCTAGTACAAATTGGTGACAGCAGGATACTGAGCAATTAAATCTATGTTCTGAGAGAGGACGTAAAGGAAAACCCAGATAAATGTAACAGATACTTAAGTTGTCTAATCAAGCTGCTTAGTTACTCTTTTTTTCTGAAGAATATACATATATATAAACTTTTGGGATTGGTTTCTGAGTGCTTTTTGGCTGTAGAATGCTTTTTGAATAAAATTCAAAGGTTTCTGTGGAGGTAGGAGAAATAGCATTGTATTTTTCTACACAAAATTTGCTATTTTCAATAATGGATCACCCTAGTGGATAGAAAGGAAGGAGCAAGCACCAAGTTCTCTGACAGTCTGATGACAGACTACAGATCAACTAGAAAAATGGCCTTTCTGAACATTTAACTTCTGCTCTTCCTTAAACTAGTGTAATGACTTTCTCACTTTGCTTCAGTGTCCTCCCTTTTCAGTATGATCAATTTCAGTGCAAATGTAACTGAAATATATTTAATCAATTGTATTTAATACTGTATCATTCAATATATTTTCAGCATTTCTATCAAATAATATGATGCCCACAGTTCTATTCTAGACCATTTACTCATAAGAAAAATTACGACTTTGCTAAGTTTCCAAACAGAAATCCTCTGATTTTTAGTCTTTTATGTCGTAAAATTTAGCTGAAGTTTGTATGACTGCACTGGTGAATAAATACATTTTAAAGTTCAATTAATAACTGGTCTGCCTTCTCGTAGGTCATGGATTTTTTCTATCTTGATTCCATAATTTGGAAGTTCTAGGTCCATGTCTGCAATAATAATTTATGTGCTGGAGTTTACTACTTATGCCAACATGACAGACAAACAGAAGCCAATAAAGACCTTTCAGTCATTTAAAATATAAATGTGCATCATGCCATTTCCAGAGTCCATATACGTACATACATGTACAGTTCAGTAGTAGTTAATTAGGCTGGTTTGATGATTTAGCTAAAGCTGAGTGTTTAATGTCTATTTTTCTTTTCTCTAGTTCCACTGACTTGTTATGGTATTTATGTGCTTAACTAATGACACATTTCAGACTGATTTTCTATGTTATTTTTCAAATACGAAGACTAAATAATATTTTGCAGTGCAATATTATTTGAGACTGATTTGCCTCCAGTGTTACCAAAATAGGTGTTATTTTTCCTCAGAATTCCTGTGTTTTTAATTCAAAAACATTATTAATCTCAGTTATTCTTGTACTGATGAAATTGGTGCTTGGGAAAATGCTGATTAATTCCTGACTCATGCTACTGAATACTAAGTATTTTTTTTATAATAACAGATTTCTGTCAGAGATATGAATCTTGCACTGGACTGACGCACATAAAGTATATTGTCTTTATGTGAAAACAGTGTTGAAAACAGAATTCAAGCGATAGAAAACTACAGACATATCTCCATTTCAGTAAAAGATTACCTACTTTAACTTTATTAGGGTACACTTGTTCTCTCTGATATTGAAACACCTCCCCTAAACACACACACACACACACACAAACAAGCCCCCAAACCCCACCCTCATCTATTTAATTGCTTTTTTTCTGGAAGCTGATAATTATTGGCTAATTCAGCAGAGATTGGAGTAACAGGTTTTACCTAAATTGTCAAGTATAGCAATTACTGATTTTTTAGCATTTCCATCCTCAAAAAATTACATCTGACTCTGGTTTCATTTAATTATTGATTTGGAAATATGAATGTTTTTAAAATTTGATTTTGTCAGTTTGTGTGTAAGAACACTAGAAGCACATATTTCAGATTAAATGAGGCATGCTTATACAAAAGTACATTGTGTGCTATTTTTTATGAATTGATATTGTTTAAAAAATAATATTAAAGATATTTCCATTAAAGAATTACTCATATGTATGTTACTTTCCAGTGCTATCGCCAATCTTATTGCTGTGGTGCTCACTAGTTGCAAACAAAATAGCAGAGTTTGATAGCTGTTTTGTAAATTATTTTCATGATCTGTCTCCTAATATTATCCAAAGAATTATTGTAGGTGGTATCAAATAGTATCCTTGTTTTCCCTCTAGAGAATCTGTAGATCACCACACTTTGGTATTGGAATAGTGGTCTCTAAAGAGAGGTGCATGTCTCACAATGGCTTTGAAATACCTGGCTGGAGACTCTGAGTTTGTCTGCTTTAGAGAGGGGGAGGCTGAGGAGTGACCTCACAGCTCCCTACAGCTTCCTGAGGAAGGAAAAGTTGAGTGTGAGGTGCTGAGCTCTTCTCCCTAGTAGCCAGTGCCAGGACACATGGGAATGGCCAAGAGCTGTATTGTTCAGGAGAAGTCCTAACCTCTGAACTAGCAGAAGGCGTTGGATACCCACAACCATGCCCCAGCATGAGCATGGGCTCTGGCATGTTTTGAGAAGAAGGCATGTACTTTCTGATGGGGGTGAGAGCTGTGGGTCACCTTGAGATCATTTGACCACCTGAACAAATTTGCAGAAAGCAGATGTGATGTATTGTTTTTGAAAGTCTTCTGTGTTCGTCTAGTTCTTCTGGTTTCCCCCAGGATGGCAAAATCTCCATCTCTGACGTCAGTGAGGCTCAGAGATCAAATCCTGAGACTGATGCAGGACGTGCTCCTCAACTAAGTCATTTCAAGCTTACTCATGGATTGTTTTTCTCCTTTTACTTATTTTTAGAGATGGCTGAGCTATTTCCCATGGGAACGTGCTACAGCACAATATCCTGAGGACATCAGCGCTCCCTCAGAGGGCAAGTCCACTCCAATACTCTGTCTCCAAAGCAGCCAGTCAATGTCTAAAGGAGAGCACTTGAGCAGGTCCTGGTGGTGCTCACAGGCCTCAGTGGCTGGGACTGGCCTGCCCTGAGACCCCCAGCCCCACCATCTCCTGCCAAGGGCCCAGGGCACCTGTCCCAGCTCAGCCTGGGACCCTCAGTCCCCGCCTAAGCTATGTTGTACCTGTGCCAGTCTGATTATCCCACCATAATTATACAACTATTCCCAATATTAATTAACTAACAATGCAAAATGTATTGGCACTGCATGGTAGAAGAAATATTTATAAATTGCACAATGTTTCTTTAGGTTAATAGGCTCAATGTATGGTATTAAACAAATTGACAGTCAGAAATATAGACATTTTTCAAAATTTAATAGAATATTAGCATTTAACTTCACAAGTAAATTCATTTTTACTCATAGTCTTGGGATATTTATCAATGTGTAATCTTATTGACTGACCTCTTTAGAAAGCAAGAAGACATTAGGAACGATTATATAAGGGTGCCATCTAGGACATTGCACAGTAGCTACTCCAATAACTTATATTGAAACTAAGACTAATATTTTCTGGGTGTATTTTTCACCATTGAATACTTGTATCATTTTTTTAGGACCTATATAAATAAGTTATAATGCTGCTTTTAATTTGATGAAGATATGAAAGCTGGACTCATGCTCACAACACACAGAGTTTTAATTTTTCATAAAAATATCAAGAACTGTAAAAGAAATACAAACTTGCAGTTAAGGTAACATGATCTGAATAAAAATGAAAATAGAAATCACTCCTCTTGGAAATCTGTGGTCTGGACTTTATGAGCAGGTGTGTATCAAAATATGCAAGGACATACTGTCACACATAACTGAATGTTAAATAGGGCACGATCATTGCCAAGAACTTGGTTTCTAAGAAAAGACGTACAGAATATGAACAAACAAGCAGCATTACTTAGCCAGTCATCCACAATATGAGTCCCACAAAATATCTCATGAAGTAACTAGATCATTGGCTAAGTCTTCTTCCTTAAAAAAAAAAAAAAAAATCCAAAGAGATTGGTTGGGGTATTTTTTTTGCCTAACAGTTGAAAGCAGTGGTGAAAATGGCCTGAAAATTTATTCTTATGATCGGACCTTACAGCCAAAGACAACTTTTCTCAAAGACTCACGACAGATACAATAGATAATTTACATGTTTAAGATATGCACAGAACAAGGCATTGGAAATGGTATATTATCAGGGGTACAAAAGTATGACATGGTGGAAATCAGTTGCAAAGAAGAAAGATTCTGACATCTCTAGGTGTATCTTCACAGTCATAGCCAGGATTTCAGAGTGTAAATTAAGTGGCTTCAAACCAAGCCCTTTCAGTTGCAACTGAAATTATTATCTATCCATTGTGTACAGTTATTTTATAAACAGCTGTTATTTTGTATAGAAAAAGTAGTGTTCAGTGGGGACACAAAGAACATCTAGCATAACCTGTGGGCTTTTTGGATCTACTGCATTTATACATTGCTTTGGTAGTACATGATAAATGCATAATTTCATAACTCTGTGGAGGTTGATGCCAAGATTATTTGAGATAAAACTATTCTATGAGCAGGCAAGGTAAGTTAATATTTCTAATTTGAATGTTATTTCTTTGTAGTATAAATCACCATTGGTTATTTTATCTCTACTATCCTCTAGCATTTAATATAGATTCAGGAATATTATTAGCCATCTGTTAGCATAATATTAAGTATTGAAATTTCCTTTAGTGTATATGAGTTTCTGCAATATTTTCTGCAAATATTGTATCCCTAGACTAACCATAACTTCCATGAGCCTCAAGCACTTCTATGATGCTCATGCATTAATTTAGAGAATAACCTGTATACTTCCAAAGGAATCACATCTCTTTAATTAAAATGCAAAATTCAGAACTGAAGTGATTATTATTAGGAAGCTGAATTCAGTTAAAAGAGCAATAAACACTGGATGCAGACATGCAAATAAAAGTTTTAATGATCTTGCAGAGGATTAAATTGTAACCAGTGAAATCATAAACAAAGCCATATTTTTATCTTGCTAAAAGGTAATATAAACTAAGAGTTTCAGCTACAAGGAGAAAAAAACCTATATTTTTATTTTTTTTTGCTGGCATTGTCATCTATAAATAGTGTTGACTTCAGTATTTATGAAAAAGTTAGACATAACCTTGTAAAGGAGACCTTTAATCGCTTTAGGTTTTAGCATGGAAGCCGGTATCCCTTTCTAAAGTTGTATAAATAATAGCAATTTCCATTACCCAGAAAAAAATGAAAGAGGAAGAAAACTAGTCTATTTTCCAGAACATCCTCCTCAGCAAAACTGCAGCCAAAACCACCAAAAACCACAGAGTATTCAAAAACAAGGGTTTATATTTGAATTTTTTTTTTTTCTTCCGGAATAATAATATTTCAATTTTATAGTTGACATATTATACGTAGATCTCTCTACATTTAAAAGAATTATTACCACTAGAAAACAAAGCATTTCTGGTTAAGACTTAATAGAACTAATATATTTTTTTCTTCCTTATTCTGCAATTCTTCCGTAAAATCATCATAAAGTTTGTGTTGCAAATATCAGAAAATCATAACATTTTAGAAATTCTGAACACTGCATATATTTAACATCTACTTTTGACATGCTTATTGGATATTTTTCACAAGCATTCTGAATCTGCTCTTATTTGGGCAGAACAGGTGCATTTTATTCTGCAATTACCTCTTCATTAAGGATGTTGAGAGTGATGCTTACCTTGTGAGGTTTATGGATATCTGCATCCAGTCCTCATGCTCACACCCCTGGACCGATGTTTTGCTGTTCTCTTAATTTGTCCCAGAAATAATAATAGCCATAGAATGTTTTATCTTTCCTGTGGTGTCAGTATCACAGAAATGTGTCAGTCAATGGATACAATTTGTAGGTACTTACACTTTGTGATTGTATCTTTAGCTTACTGGAAAAAAAATTAGCATACTATTATTGCTTTGTTTTGGAATGCTTATTGTCCTTTGTCATGATGGTACATATTTTTGTCATTTTGGCAATCGTGGAGAGATCTCCTGTTTCTGGAGTTTAAATAAAAAGGGGGGTTTTGCTTCAGACTTGAAATAGAATTTACATAATAATAAGCGTGTGGTGAAAATAGGTGCCTGAAAATGTTACAGCTAACCATTACTGAAAAATTGTTTGCCTGTCTCCCCCTTTTCTCCAGCATGTATCTTCTGTATTTCTTCACTCTTTTACCTTTTCATGATTATTTTTTCTGTCCTGGCTGTCTGACTCTTCTTTTAGATTCTGTTTGCACTTTATTCTCCCACAAGACACCACTGGATGTTACACGCACACTTTCTTTTACCCAGTGGCTCTGTAGCAAGTAGGACATCTGCCTCTGCAGCATTTGCTTCTGTATTATGCTAAATGTCTCTCAGAATGCAGCCATGAATGGGTGTCAAACGGGGATGTCCTGCAAGGCAAAATGAAACCTTGAGAGGCTGCCACTGGTTCATGCAGAGACTTTGTAATTGAATGTTCTACATCATTTCACACAGTTCCAAAGTCTCATTTGTTGCAGTTTACATGGTAATTTAAAATATTAGTGAGGGCAAGGCACTTGCAAACTGGTCAAAAAGGGCTGCTTGAACCATGTCTTTGATAGGAAGGTGTAGAACTTATATGGGTGACTACAACACTGCCCTCCAGCAGGAAAAGCAAAAAATCAGCAATGTTAATAAGGATAACATGCCCAGAGTTTCTTCACATTAGGGGTAGCACAAACTGTACAGAATATCTGAAGCTGTGTGAATTTCTGTCACTGCAGTGGCAAAAAGATGAAAAATAAATGAGAATTTAGGTGGGAAACAGATCTTCCGTATAATGAGTTAGATGTCAATGTCTGAAATACAAATCAAACAAACAAGATCTCAGTTTTGCATTCGTGTCTTTTTGTTTGTGTAAAAGCATGAATGTTATGTTCCATATTTTGGAGCCAAATATTTGTATCATGTAACTTACTTCATTCCCTTAAGACCAATGAGACACTGTGAAAGCACAAAGATTTGGACAAATAGTATCTAAGGGAAGCTTCGTGTGTCACTGTACTTGCTTTATGGTGTTTCTATAGGTTATGATGATTTGCTGTAGCAGGTAGTGAGATCAATGTACTGGTGTATGATTTAGCAGCAAGTGTGTAAGGGATGTGGATTTATTTCTCTTCATATCTTTAAAAACTTTGAAATGAATGCTGATTTCAGCATTGAAGCTCTATTCAAGGCCTCAGGCAATTACTTTTTAATCAGTATTTGAAGAACTCCTTTTCCACCTTAAGGAACATTTTTATGAAAGCGGAAATGTGCAGGTTTCTCCAGGCAATAAAAAGCCATCAGAATCAGGAGTGAGGGGTGCTGCAGGGTAGAGTAACAATTCTGACATTTCAGAGGAAACTTAATTTATAGAAATCTAATTTATACAAGATGATAGGAGTTCTTACAGTCATGGTCTAAACAGGGAGGTATTTTCTTGTGCATGAAAATCCCAGACCAGTAAAAGAAGTTTGTTAATCATCTCACCATTAAAGATTATATAGTCCCATCTAGTTCTGTGGGCACATAGATTACCACATGGAATCCCAAATCAGTTCCAATTTCTGTAGTACAAATGCACAAATAGGCAGGTAAGGAATAGATTAGGAGTTCTTTAAAATACAATATAACTATTTTGAAGAAATTAGATTTTACAAGATTAAGCTCAAAATAATCCTGTATTTTGCTTTTCAGTTAACACAAAATTACATTACTTTACCTATATTATTCATACTAACCCAAGGATTTTCTGTGGTGGATGGGAGATTTAAAAGTGCTAGCCAAAAGTAAGATCTGTGGACTGTATAAAACCAAATGTCTTCAGTTGCTCAATAGCATACAGAATTTTTCGATTTAATATGAGAGAAGATCACATAAGTACAAAAAATCAATAGACAACTTGTTAACCTTAGACAGTCAGGGGAGAAAAAACAGGAGAATAGATAACTCATGCACTCTGCTTAGAAACCAAGCAAATTCAAAGTACATTGAACTAAGATGAGAAAAGAACTGAAAAAAATATTGTCCGTGAAGAAGGTCCTTTAACATTTTGTGACTATATTAGTTCACACTTAAAAAAAAGGTAGTTATAAGCAATATTTTACAAAATTTAAATAATTTAACTCCAATTTCCTGATATTTAAGTTTTTAAATTTTTAGACATTAGGTATGAGGGTATATAGTTGATACATTTTTCATATTGTTTTTTCATTACAAACATCAGACTTTTTTATTTAATTTGTCACACATTTGTATAATTATTATCATTTTAATTGTTAACAGAGGGATATTTTCCCCTGGGGAAAAGAAAATCGTCTCTCCAAACTCTAACAGCTTAGGGTAACCAAATCTAAGATAAGATACAGAGCCAAAAAAGCTGTCTAGTTTCTTTAACATCAAATAGATTAGTTTAAAATTACAACTCTTAAATATGATTATATAATTTGGTAGGATAAATATTTGAGCTTATTTCTTGTGCAGCAGGGAAAAGAACATTTGCTGTCATTTCTATCTAGAGGGATAAAAATCTGCAGGCATTGTACAGAACTGTATCAAATGTCAGAAAGAGTGATAAACAAAAATAAAAGGCAAACAAAGCTCTAGACATCCTGACATTATGTGAGATTAGAATAATGTTGACAGTTTCAAATTTAGCTTCAAATACACTAAGCCTTTGAGCCACAAGATTTGTTTTCAAAGATTTCACATTTCTCAACTGGTCTTCACCTGATGTGTAATCCCGCAGTTTCTGTGCTGTGAAATAGAGAACAACTGTCGAGATCTCCTTTAAAATGCTCTGAAAGCTAATCTGTAATAAAAAGAGCTTTATAAAAGACTAATATTTTATAATAAGTCTGAGTTCGAATTCTATTTTCTGTTAGTGATACCAGAAGTTGCAAGAATAATAATAAAACAAAAAGAGACAAATTAAATATCTTGTCAGTAAGAAGGACGGTGGGACGGGGAGTGGTGGAGCAAAGTCCCTCCCACTGTAAGTAAAGATCAGGTTCATGACCACTTGAGGAACCTGAATGTACATAAGTCTATGGTGCCTGATGAGATGCATCCCAGAGTCCTGAGGGAACTGGCTGATGTAGTCACCAAGACACTGTCCATAGTATTTGAATAGTCTTGGCATTCAGATGAAGCCCCAGGCGACTGGAGAAAGAGAAGTGTACGCCTCTTTAAAAATGTAGAAAAGAGGCCCCTGGAAACCAGTGACTTGTCCTCTGTGCCTGGGAAGATCATGGAATAGCTTCCTAGAAGCTGTGCTGAGGCACATGGGGGACAAGAACATGATTCAAGACACCAGCACGGATCCCCCAGGGGTGAAACCTGCCTGACCAACATGACAGCCTTCTCTGATGGAGTGACTACATCAGTGGACAAGGGAAGAGCCATAGACTTTATTTATTTATTTATTTATTTATTTATTTATAAAGCCTTTGACACGGTCCTGAACAACATCCTTCTTTCTCAACTGGAGAGAGATGGATTCAATGCGTGGATTATTTGATGGATAAGAAAAAGATTGTGTGGTCACATCCAGAGGGTAGTGGTTCACTCAGAGTCAACAGCTTAGAGTCCCAGTGGACACCAGTGACAAGTGGTGTCCCTCAGGGGTCTGTACTGGGACCAGTGGTATTTCATATCTTCATTAACGGCATAGATTAATTGATTGAGGACACCCTCAGCAAATTTGCCAATGACACCAAGGTGAGTGGTGCAGTTGCCACACCTGAGGGATGGGATGCCATCCACAGGCTCAGCAAGTGGCCCCAGGGAAACCCCATGAGGTTCAACAAAACCAAGGCAAGGTGCTGCACCTGGGTTGGGGCAACCCCCAATACCAGCACAGACTGGAGGATGAACAGATCAAGAGCAGCCTTGGGGAGAAGGACATGGGGGTGCTGCTGGGTGGGAGGCTGGACATGACCCAGCCATGTGCACTCACAGCCCAGAGAGACAAATGTGTCCTGGGCTGCCTCCAAAGCAGCATGGCCAGAAGGGTGAGGGAAGGGATTCTGTCCTTGCTCCTCTCTGGTGAGACCCCACCTGCAGTGCTGCATCCAGCTCTGGGGTCCCCAGCACAGGAAAGACATGGACCTGCTTGAGCAGATCCAGAGGAGGCCAACAAGATAATTAGTGGGATAGAGCATCTTTTATGAGGAAAGGCTAAGAGAATTGGGGTTTTCAGCCTAAGAGAAGGCTTCAAGGTTATGCAAGTGCAGCCTTTAAATAGCTACAGAATTACAGAAAAGATAAAGAACTACAAGAAAGATTGAGAGGGTTTATAAGGGCATATAGGGAAAGGACAAGGGGGAATGGCTTCAAACTGGGAGAAGGTAGGTTTTGATCAGATATTAGGAAGAGATTCTTTACTGTGAAGGTGATGAGACACTGCGGTGTTTTGCCAGAGAAATTGTGAATGCCCCATCCCTGGAAGAATTTGAGGCCAGGTTGTCACATATCTCTGCCCATGCCAAGGGGGTTGGAACTTTAAGGTCCCTTCCAACAAATCATTATATGATTCTAAAGGAATGTGTCAGAAAAAGACACTTGAGAATTTTCTTCTCTGACTTGAAACTGTCTGTCTTCAAATGCAGCTTAGAGTAATTTTTGCTCTAAAGTTATGAATGAAGACTGGGAGATGACATTAAGGAAGGAGGATTGCTGACAGTGTAGGACTTTCTTATATCTAACTGATGGGAAGCTTAATTTTCCTTATTTATTTTTACTTCTAATTCCTATATGAACGCTTTTGAATTCAAAAAAGTGTTGTTATTTTTAAATAGAAAGAAGCCATCAAAACCTGAAAACAAACAAGCAAACAAAAAGCTATGTTGAAGTGAAAATAGGCGATGATACTTGTTTAGGAGTTCATGGAAATAATTTATAGCAAAGACCAAATCTTTTCCAAAAAGAATTTGTCAACAGTTCAAGATTTGTCAGTCTTGCCTACTAATTCTTATATTCTATGTAGAATTGGAGGAGAGCGGAATGGCAGTCTGAACTCTGTGAAAATGCTTTGTGTGTTATTTAATGACCACAATACCAAAATAAGTTTCCTCTTAAGTGATGGTCTGCACATGCAAAGCAGTCAGCCTTCTCTTTTCTCCTCTGGGCTGGACTCCATACAAATCTCATCATTTCATAGTGAATGCTCTAAGAAAGTTGTGGGGTATAGGATATAAGACATAGTGTGGTTGGTAGGCTGATCTCTAAGGGAACAGATATGGGAAATACACCTTTTTGCAAGGTGATAATATTCTGTAGAAAAGTAAAATAATTTCAATTGAAAAAATTTTATCACTATAGTGAAATAAAGAACTTTGACTTGAGAAATGTCATTTCAGTTGAGTTGTTTTGATTGGAGCTCTGTGAAATATTGTGTTTTGTCATTTAAAAAATTATATTCTTATCATTTGCATTCTAGCGTTTCTATTTTTTCAGATATTTTGGTAGAAATATACAAGTTCTGAAGTATCATTCCAAATCCTTTCAGTCAGTTTTCAAAGACTATTTATTTGATCAACACAAAAGCTTTCTTTGGCAGACATAAATAAAATAGCAGCTACAAGAGCTCCTCCCAGCATCAATTATGATCGTTAACAAATCTCTTGGAGATCATGCCTTCTTCGAGACCCAAAATTGTTTTTCTGAAGCTTTTCAGCAATGACAGGTAGCAGATATCTGTGTGTTATTGAAGCTTGCTTTCTCAAACTCATCTCTGTTGCTCTTTTTATTAAAGCAGAAGAAGAAATTATTTAAAATTACTCAGGAGGGTATAGTAGGAAAAAGATCCACAAAGCTATTATTAGTAAACAATATCAAAATAATGCTATTGTGTGACCTGTTTACTGATAATATTTCTTCAGCCGTGGGCTGTCTGGTTTTTCCTCATGCAGCTTATGCCTCCACTGAAATAATGGCAAGTCATATTTAGAAAGAAAATTATCTCAAAATTACTAAAGAAAACCATCTTAGAGCCTTGCTTTTTTACCATTTCTTCGGAGAAGCAATATGTAAAAGACAATAAACAGGCTCCTTGTTTTTGGAAATTGTCTTTGGCATACTGATGTTAAAAATTGTCACAGTTTCATACAGGCAAAGTTATTACATACACTTTGCAGTAAGTCGTCTTATCTGTAAAACATACTGATTGATTTGCATGAATTTAAATTTGCAGATAAAATATGGACAAAAGTACAACACAGGTATGAACAGTGTGAATTTTGAACATTACTGCTAAGTTCAGCTATCTCATCTGAGTCCTGATTCATCCCTGTAATGATATTGTTCTAAAAATAGGACTGGTAGCAGATGTAAGGATATCATAATGTTTCATCTTAGATATTCAAATCAGAAATATAGACTTGCTTTCTAAACAAAAAAAAAAAAGAATCTCTGTATCTTCTCAATGAAAGCAGTCTGTCCTTTGTTTTTGATTGCAGGTATATAGAAAAAATATGCAAAATAACTAATAAAGAGAAAAAACATGGTTAGTTCTAAACAGGTTTAAAGGAAAAAAAAAATCAAATAAGAGGTAATTGAGTTGAATGCCTTGGTAATTCAGCATTCAGCTGCAGGTTGTCAGATCCTAGTAGTGAATTCCACCGGCAAAACTCTTTAATGTCAATATTTAACTCACTAGCACAGGCTTAGAGCATGAAAGTAAGCATGTCTTACTCGGGGTGGTGCTGCATCTGTGTCCCATGTGTTACATGTTGAAGCATGAGTGGTTTTTTGTCAGTCATACAGCAAGCAGAAAATGACAAAATTATTTTCTGTTTTCTCCAAAATAAGTTTTTCTTCATGCGCACAGTTGTAGAACTTCAAGGAGTTACCCTCATTCTTTCATCCACAAACAGTATCAGCAACAAACAAAGGATGTCTCATCAAAGCAGACATCCAGAGTAACAAATCTGTTTGCAAATTTCATACTACCTACTGAACAGAGCAGACCATAAATATTCAGGGTGGTACTTGGGCTGGGGAAGAGTGATGAGTAGGAAGTAAAGTCTTATGCCTTTGGCAAGCTATTCCTAAGGAAGGAGAGGTAGCATCCTCAAATGGAAATGGTGTCACTTTGTGGCATGCTTTATACACTTAGGACTCTCCAAGGTTGTTACTAAAAAATATAAAATACTTTTACTAGAATGAATACAGAATCCAGACTACATAAATCCTATTAAATTCTTTAAAATTTTAAAGAGTGGGAAGCCCTTTTCCCAGTGTTTTCATGCTCAAACTTATACTTCCCTGCTGCTTCATGGGCTATGTACTAAACAGGAAAATGGAGGAAAACTACATGGTCAGTCATTCTCTGCTTAGGTCTAAACAAAAGTTCTCTGCTTTCAAAGTTTTTCAGAGGATAAGTATAGAGTATCTGCAGACATTATCAGAACTAAGATACATCTACTTTATATTGATATAATATCAGAGTGCATGACAGGCTCGATGTTGGTGAATGAGACTTGAAAAGAGATTTACCTAACTTGAGGTTTTCTTGCCAAAGAATGACAAGGAAGCTGTAGCTGTCTGTGTTTTTACTTTGGCATGCTATTGAGCTCTAGCAAAGAGAGCTTCAAGGCTTTTCAAGAACCAGTTAGAATTTTTTGTTTTGTTTCCAAGGAGTTAGTTCATCAAAGCCAAAAGTCTGTTTTTG